>JAQIWH010007367.1:0-11552 GCA_034695005.1 Cryptops parisi
ATATACACACACACACAGTATATTAATTGATATTTGTGGCGAGATGACTTTAAGCCTTTTCACGTATATATAGTTTTTTGTTTTACTACTCTTGTTGTTGGTGTGTTATTTATGGCTTATCATTGAGAATGATTTGTTTTGTGGGAATCCTACATGGGTACACTGAGATTCATGAGGTTGGTGTGACAGTACGCCTTTGTACCACGCGTTGCCCATTCATTGTACACGAAAACAACTGGACAAAGATGAAAGAGCTCAAAGATAAATAAATAAGTAAATAAATTGATCTAACGTAAAAGTAGAGGAACGAGATGTGTTTGTTTCGGATAAAACTAAAACACTCAGGATTTTTCAAATAACGTTTAATGTGTATACTGTATTATTTTAGTGTATACTGTAATATATGAAAGGAAACAAAGAATGTAAAGTTATGTCACTAAGTTTATACGCTGTATTTATGGAGATAACGGTATTTTGTATTTGTAGTATAAAAATAACAGGTAGAGATAGAGATAACAAGTTTTGTATTTGTATAATACGTAGTTATATTTGTGTTTCACGGGCTAGTATCAATTGTATGGTTGGAAGTATTAAGTGCACTGTAGCATTTTATTGAGTTAGAAATTCGTTAATTTATGGAATTACTGGTTATAATGTAAAATTAGTTATTTCATAAATTTTATTAATAAAATTGATGAGTTCTATAAGGTTCATTGAAATAGACATACAGCAAAGATTGGTTAAGAGCGTACGGATTTTTGAATAGTTAATTATATGCATTAGGCTAGTTAACCACTACGTATCTACTGTATATCTAAAGTTAATATTTGATCTTCAAAGTAATTTATTGATTAATTGTATATTACATAAAGTGCGCTCAACTATAACTGAATACGCAATGTTTCCAATGGATCGCTGTGCTTTATTGTTGTTTTTTCCGTAGTTTATAATTTATTTCTTTTTCAGCATACTTTAGATAACAGTAAATCGGTATTCCAAGAATAAACAATTGTTACTACTGGGTATGGCAATTTTTGCGTAGGTTAGTTTTGTATTTATAGACGAGGATATTAATACAGTATAAAGCAATACCACTTTAAAAAATTACAACTGACAGCTGCATTATGGCCGTAAAGATTTCAAAAATCGGAAAACAAAAATACACAGGCAACAGAACAAATTCAATTCACTTCTGAATGCTTTTGTATGTATGCATACATACAGACACGCATATTCACTTTATATTCATACTTACACAGATATACACAAATGGAAAATAATATATCAACCATGTATAAATGGTTTATCTCATACAGTTGAAGTTCTGTTTCAAAAGTTGCATTTTATTACTTTAATGTTTAGTAAATGCAAAAATTGTTGCTGCTTTTCATGTAGAGCACAATACACAAAATGGTAATAACTTTTGGATCTATTTGAATAATAAACTTGGCAGTACGTTCACCTTGTACACTCATTGGTTTTCAGTAAATGTACAGTATTTGTTTATTTTTAAATATTTTATCTCACAAGGATATTACAACCAAAATTAATTACCGTATACTTAATTTCTTCTATACTAATTACTACTAATCAATATTTTTTTACTAATCAGCACTACACAATAAAAGTAGCTTTGTTAAATGTCAGACTTTCCAGCATTAAAAAGCATAGTATTGTCAAGCTTTTCAATACAGCACAGTCTATTGCTACAGCTTGGTCAGGCTTTCCAGCATTACATAGCGTATTGCTACACCTTTTTCAAGCTTTTCAGCATAACACGCGCATAGCTTTTAAAGACTTCGTAACATAATACAAGGTTAGTCATAATTCCGTGACACATTACAAAAATTCACCACTCCGTAATTACTCAACAGATCTTTACTTGTATGACACTGAACGAAAGTTAATCTTTTCAAGTTTTGTTTTGAATAAACCGAACACGCGTAGTTGCCGTGCTTTTCTACTAGAAGGCAGTTACTAATATACTAAGAAAGGCAAATGTATTAAACTAACTTAACACATTTTAATTTTTGATTTTATTTTTATTTCACGGATGTACACTTCATAAGAGTCATTACAAAGGACAAAATATTTACAAATTAATGTAATTGATTTTTGATCAAAATGTCGAATGTGAGGTAGATGACTTGTTAATGTAATGGTCACTATGATCACTGATCTAACATCTAATGCGGATTTTTCTTGGTCTTATCAAAAATAATGTTTGTATAATGTTTTAAACTCTCCATCAAGAATATTTCCGAGCTCGTGGCACTGATAAGCTGTGACATTCTTACACGTGTTTGGGACAAACTGAAATATTATATAGATGTGCTGCATCAGAAAATGTGAGCATATTAAACATTTACGAAATATCTTTAAAATTTTTTTGAAAGTGTACCTTTCATTCAGTGTAATACAATAAAAAATATGTTAAATAATTACGGTGTGGTGAATAGTCGTAATGTGTCATCATGAATAATCCTGTACTACGACAATGTACAATGTGTATGTTGACTCATTGGAACACAGTTTTTTATTTTGTTCCTTGACCATTTGTTGTTGTTATTTTTGGCCTGTTGTGACAATTGCGATACATAGCTTTATAGTTCTTGTTTCAGAAAGCGAACATTGTCTCGTATAGCGAAAGTTATAATTTATAGCCACCCATGCCATGTGAACGGGTTGCATCATCATTTCACTTCTTTGCTTTTTCTTACCCACTAGTCTGGTTAGAAACTCTTATCTTTTTCCCCCATCCGGCCGACGTTAAAGGATTGCAACACACTTATTAATTGCTCGCCTCGTTGCGTTGGAATTTAGATACCCAACACCATCTGTTATTTTCTTTCGCATCTGCGCGTGTTTCTCCGAACAGTATTTGCAGCCTTTCACTGTGGTTGGTAGATGAGATGGTTTTTTTTTTAGATCTATCCTATTCTCAGGTGCAATTAAGTCGGTGCTAATTTGTTATTATTTATCACCAACATTGAGATGTAACCATAAAATTAGATTTTTATTTTTTCGTCTCCAACAAAAGATGGATGATAGCACGAGAAAGTGGTAAGTTGTTTGGGTAGGTCGTTTCCTAAATTAAGTTTTCGGTTGTTTGTTTTTTTTTTTGTTATTTCTTGTTTTTTTAAAATGTTTATTATTACGATTTTTAAACGAGAATGTTATTTTACATCATGTATGTTTAGAGGTTGGTTGTCAAAATGTTTGAGTAGCTTTAATAATTGATGAAGAAAATCCACTTTGGTAACGTTACATGTCAAAGTTTCTGTTTTTTCGATGATAAATATTTCACGGTTATACTTTTGACTGCTGGGAGATAAAGTTTTGTGACATCAGTATCGCTAATAAACTATGTTACCGTTTAATTCAAATACAGTGAAACCTCGGTTTTTGAACGTAATTCGTTCCGGGACACTGTTTGAGTTCTGAAACGTCCAAAAACCGAGGCGCGGTTTTTCATAGAAACTAATGCAAAATGGATTAATCCGTTCCAAACCTTTAAAATGAACCTTTAAAACAGCAATTTAACATGAATTTATTATCTAATGGTACTCTAGAATCTATAAAACGATACACAATGTAAGCAATAAACTCAATATACTGTACTATACTGTAAAAGCAATATTAAATAAACACTATGTAAAAACAATACTGTAGATGATAATAAATGAAAATTTACAGTAATTATTGGGAGGTCCCTTCAATAATCACAATAGGTGACTGTTCTAAGGATCTTGCACTCAGCGGAAGCCCCGTGGCATGTTTGACTTCCGAGACAACCGGAACATTAGTTTCGGTTTTATGGCGTTCGTAAACCGAAATGTTTGAGAATCGAGGTTCCACTGTATCTCAATTACCGAAATTATACGGAGTATACATTATGTTACCGACGATGGTAACATAAGTGAAACCTGGTTTAGCAAATGTATGAAATTAGAACTGGAACTGTGTAAAAAGGTGTTAAATAACATTTTTACCATTTTGAAGAAATCGTGTTTAGAGATCTGAATTTGTCTGTCTATTGGCTACTTCACACTTCTTGTACTAATATTTTTGCACAAATTGCTGCTTTGCTCAAAATTATGCGTTAAGAAGGTAGAATTACATTTAACACATTTGAAATTGTTTCTAGGTCATTCTTGACAAAAAAGTTTACTTAATACTTCTTTACACCAGGCCCTTCAATTATGTTAAGCAAGAATTTAAATCTAAGTCTAAATTTGGACAAACTTTTTTTTATAGAAAATGTTGTAAACTAACCTCAACTAATATGAATGTTATTTCACTACTTCATCAAACAAGACTAGGGATTCTGTAGAATAGGTATTCTGTAGAATAGATGGACATGTTATTTTTTCAAACGAATTTTAATGTTTCTTCCTTTTTTATATATTTGTTTTGTTGTATTTGGATATTATTCATGTCTCAATGAGACGAAAAAGAAAAATTACGACTAAAAACCATAACTACATTCTATAGAATACCTGGATTTTATGCATTGCCAGTAATATATGCTTTAAAACTGAGTTTTATCAAAAATATAAAGTACATGTATATACACAAAATTAGTTTTATTGTTTTAAAGAAAACAAAAAACAAACTAAAAATAGTTTTAGTTTTAAATTACGTATATGTGATTTGTTTTCTACCTTTTGGTTTGAATTTTACTGCTGAGTAATCTCAATTCAATATTTTCAATCTACAAGAAGTTTTTTTCTATGTAATTAAATAGGGTAAGTTGTATTGATTCCATCGGTTTCTGGAATCGATCGAGTAGGAAATGAATTCCTTTTCATTTCACTCTTCTTTTTTTTACCCCTTTTTCTTTTTTTAGGAAATCCAAACCTTTTCTTTCTCTCCAATTTTCCCCCTTCTCTTTTTGGTGAAAACTCTTTCTTTCGCCCACTTGTGTGTGGGGGTTTCTTTTTTGCCCTCCCCCCTGTCTTTTTTTTCGATGAAAAGTAAAAGTGGTGACCAGAAAGCTTTCTTTTCAACTACTACTTCTCTCACCCCCAATGCCTGAGGGAACATTGCTCGTAACCGGTCAAGAGTGAGGACCCAGATTTGGCTTTCTACCAAAGAGTGAAAGCATGAGAGAAAGGCTTCCCCAGTGATGGGTAAAGGGTTGTGTGAAAACCCCCACTTTTTTTTCCTTCTCTTTTCGATCACGGTCTTTGTCAGGTCATTAAACACCTCGACCATTAGTGGATCCCCCACCCTCGCCATCGTGACGACAAATGGAACGTTCGACGACGTTCTTTCAGATCCATTAAGTAATACTGCTACCACTATCTTAACTTGTAAGGCACGTTCTACTTGAAGTGTGAGTAGGGGGAGTATTACCCTTTTCATTCCTATTTTTGGAAATAGGCGTTTTCCCCTCGCTATTGGGGGTGCTGCTGTTGTTGTTGTTGTTGAGAAAAGTTGAGGGGGTTCTAGTGTTTTCTCGTTTTCACAAATTTGGAAGTTATGGGTGGTCGAGCTGGGATCGTTACAATAGGCGTTAATAGAAAACATTGTTGGTTGACCGGATTTTCTCTTGTAGCTGGAAAAGTCGCAGAATGGCCATAAAGTGGTCGTTTGTTGTTTTTTTTTCTTGTTTTTTTTTGTCTGTTTATTTTGTTGTTGTTTTTTGGTCGTTTCTGTTACAATTGAATTGGATTAAAGGAGACGGTGTCTTGATAACGATAAAGGATTTGTTTGGTATATTTTCCACTTTTAGACTGAAATTTGAAGTTGAATATAATTGCAGAAATTATCAGACTTAAATATGTAAGACTTCAGTGTTATTCGTTGGAAAAATGGTATTCTGTCATTACTTTGAAACGGTTTAATTAGTGGTAATATGACTGGGGTGTGGCTTCATTTCATTAATTATTACCGGGAAAATCATTTGTAATGTGAAATGGCTGAAATGACGTGAAACTGATTTAATGATGTGGTCTTTCTTAAAGAATTACTTTTGTATAATTGAATCGTCTTAGGCCATAGTCAAATAACTAATTTTTTACATTTTTTGAGTCAATGCAATGTAACACGTTAGTTAAACTATGACTTAAAACGATTTTTGAGTTATTGCATGAAATGAGGCCACTAAGACATCATCTAGTCATAGAATAAGATTTATATCGCTGGACCAATTAGAAAGAGTTACACGGTACTATGAACCAATAGGAATAGCATGCAACCCTATGGACTAACCATACGTAAAATCATCGTTTTCTCAAATTTAAGGTTTTTGACTTAGTTCACTATTGTTTAAGACAATCCAAAGGTTTTCACTCTGTTGTATATATTGATATACAGGGTGATTCAGAATCACTTTTCCTAATATTCCGAAGTAATAGATAGTATGTACTGTAACAAAACATTTTTTAATAATGAACCATAGTCCGGAATACTTCCGTAACGAGATATAACGAAATTCCGGAAATGAAAACGTCATATACTCTCAATGTAACGTGTAGGTTTATTTCCAACGGGTATTGTGATTGTTACTATTGAAACAATATCAACAATATATCATAAAAATTTCGTAACTGTGTTGGAACTTGTTACGGAAGTATTTCCGGACTATAGTTTATTAAAAGATGTTTTATTTTATGCTATCTACTACTTCTGAAAGTTAGGTATTGTGATTCTGAATCACTCTGTAGCTATAATCATTAATAGAAATTGCCAAAAGTATTAGAGTATTATAGTAAGATCTTATTGATCTTACAGATCTAAAATTCTCAGATTCTTACAATATCTTTTTTAATACTGGACGTGACAGTGCTTCTTTAAAGAGCAAAAGTTTCTTTAATCAGTCGCATTAAACTGATGAGAAAGAAAAACAGATCTCGACGACAAGATCATTAGTTTAAAAAGAAGACAAAAAAAGGAGCAAATTCTTTTCCGTTTTCTCCAAAGAGATCTTTCGCCTATAACCCAACGTCTGCTTTTGCCATTATCTTTTATGATGAACAACTCAAATTGGCACGAATTCTTGACGAGATTAAAAATGTAAGAATTAAATTAACATATTTGCAAAAAAAAAAATAAACATTCTTCATTTGGAATGAACTTTTTTTTTTTGTAGACTTTTGACGCGTGGGGAGAAGGTGAAAGAAAGAGTAAAGATGAGAATTTTTTAAAGTTACGTAGTGGCAACTAATTAGCCGCAGGTGATTGTTAATTACATCATCACGCAATGCGTGTGCTCATTAAGAAAAGAGAAGGCGTTAACGTTGCCGTTGTCGACAATCTTGTCGTCTTTTATTTTTATTTTTTTCCGAGATGATCAGCAAAGGAGTTTCCAAAAGGGTTGTCTGTAACTTTTCCTTGGAAGGGTGATGATGGTGATAGGTGGAGATGGTAATGTTCAAGAATTAACGTGGCGTGAAATAACACTAGTAGGGTTGTTGGTGTCTTGATCGCATGTTGTTGTTGCGCACGTGTTTTCACTAAAAGAGGTTAACGTGTTGGCTTTTGTTTTGAAATGATGCCAACTTGTCGGATCGAATTTGAGTTTGTTGGTGAAGCAACAGAGGTAAAACGATGGAATATAAATAAATTGCTTGTTTGTTTTTATCTAGTGCGAGTGAAAAGAGTGCGAGATAAATAATACACTCGTTTTCTTTTTAGTCTGAATGGCCTAAGACAATATGCGTTGTATTAATATGGTACTTTTCTGTATACCGAGAGACACCGCTTATGGCGTAGGTTGTTGCTGTTTTTAAATTCGTGGATTTTACTCAGTCGTTCTTTGTCCCTATTGGACCGTAACTTTTTAAATAAAAAATAAATAAAAATAACCTAAACCAGTATTGATGAGTATAAATACCAGTTTATTTATTTATTGTTTAGGTAAGTTACAAAAATTACAACACTTAATAACTTATCATTGTTCATAGAATTGATACGATTCTGTCTGTTTTATCCAACCTTAACCGTTAGTCACAAACGGTGATCTAGCTTTGGCCATGCGCCACGAGCGGTGCCTCTCGGTTTTCGGAAAAGTCCCACTGTTTGTTCGTTTTTTTACATTAGACAGATTTGAATTTTTTGGGTATACGTTTTAGTTTAATTTAGATTTTTAACATTTTTTTCAATTAAAACTGAAAATGTTATTCAATAATCAGGAGGTGGTCGATTTAAGCAAAGGCTACGTTCCGCATGAATTTATTTACGATTTATCGCATAAATCGGATAATTTGCGCATATCGAAGTTTTTACAGTCTTCAACTAACTTATGCATCACCACAAAAATCACATTTTACATAATTGCTAATTTTTTTTACATATTACAACTGGTACGGTTTCATTTCATCGCTTAATAACGAAATGGCTTATAAAGAAATTGCATACATCGAGTTGAACTACATTTTAGAACTGCTGTTGCTTGAAATGTGCACTAAAATATTTCAATGCTATATATTATTTCTAATGTTATTGATTTTGCACTTTTGCAAAGTGCAGTAGTAATTATTGTCAATCAAAAGCTTTTACATTGTAAGATGGGTAATACAAAATAAAGAGATTTTTCAGATTCTTTAACATGGAATATGGTCTATTACTATGAATATGACTATAACTTTTTCCGGATCCACTTCAACTTTAAAATTAAATTTCATAAAAATCAGCTGAGCCGTTTTCGATTTATGTGATTACATTCAGACAAACATGTGAAAAAGATTTTATGATAATGAGAACATTTTGCAATGTAAATTCTTATTCTTCTGAGTTGATCGAGCAAATTTTAATTCACTAAGTGGTCTTAAACTTTCAAGTGTTTTAGAAACTTCACTTATATAGAAGCTTCTTGATATTAGGTACATATTATTAATGATTTATAAGCGCTCTTAGTGAGTCTATCGATTGTATTTTCCTGGTTCGCCCAACAATTTGAACGTTTAAAGGGTGGGCCATAAGTCAGGAAGACATTTCAAACTTTAATAACTTTTTGGTTTATAAATTTTTTAAACAAATTTATTTACATTCTACAAGTAAACATCTGGAAATAATGAAAATATTCACAACGGAACAGCGACGTAAACTTCATTTTAAAAAATCAATGATCAATTGAAAGGCCTGGTGTAAAAGGGTGTTAAGTAACATTTTTACAATTTCGAGGAAAAGATATGAAGATATGAAGTTGCCTTTGTGTCTATGGCCCACTTCACACTTCTTGCAGTGATATCTTTGCACATATTGTTGTTTTGCCCAAAATTGTGCGCCAGCGAGGTAGAATTGAAACCAACTCATTCGAAAATGCTTCCAAGTCATTTTTGACAAAAATGTTATTTAACACCCTTTTACACTCAGTTCTTCAATTATTATTCTCACGCAAAAAGCGTACCAACTTTTGAAATCGAACTAATAAGTTTTTGACGATAACTTGACATTTAAATTCGTACACACGTTGCACCTAGTATGTGTACAAGTGTAAAACTGTAAATAATAACCATCACAATGACGTTTAAGAAATTCTCAGGGTTACCTAACCAGAATTGATCAGTTATACCCTCTTCTACACTTCTCAATATTTTTTGTTTAGTTTTGTTAGTTGTTAGTTTTGTTAGCTGTGAATTTTTTGTATGAGTAATTTCCAAAATGTTAACTTGTAAAGTTTGAAGAAAAAATTGAAACATATTATAAACCAAAAAAATTATTAAAGTTTTAAACCCCTTCGTGACTTATGGCCCACCCTGTACATGCTGTTGTGCGTGTACGTAAGGAACTAAGCACTTTAAAACTTTTTTACAGGTTTTATAAGCATTTAAAAGTTAACCATATTTTTTCAACTATCTTAAACAAACACGCGTGCATGATGTATAGGTTCATTAAACCGAAGATGGTGAATCAGTTAACCGAGGTTTAGTTCGAAAAACGATGTCAGTCGATGTTGATGAGTGATTTTTTTTCCACGTTTCTTTTTGAAAACTCAACTTATGATAAAGATAAAATCCACATCGGGTTCCATATGTAAACAATTTCAGTTTTTTTTCGTCTTTGCCGGAAGCTAATTAAACATTTTGCAACGTTCATCTTTTTACCTGAAGAGATAAGATGGTGTACATAGCTTTCCTTTAAAGTTTCTCGTTTCTCACAAAAGTAGGGCAACCATTAAATATGGACGCGAATAAAATATTTGCATCGGAAGATCTTTCCTCGAGTCAGGTAAAGAGCACCTGACATTGATCCATCGAAATGCTTTTGGGAATGGAATAGCCTAGACGAATGCTTTTGTTTTGTCGATAATCTTAGATTGTAACCACTTTACCGTACGGTGCTTACTGTCATTCTACTTGTTGCTGCAGTTAGTCTCATTTCCATTCTATAATCATTTCAGTCAGCTATGAACTTTGGATAAAGCTTAGAATATTGTTAGTTATTTTGTTGCTCACTACAAAGAACGAAGTTGGAGAATATTTTCAAAATTTTAAAGGGAATGCTTGATTTATGCAAGAAACGTTTTCCAAAAAAACTCGCATAAGTCGAAAATTTCATAATGGATAATTGAGATTAACGGAAAATCGCACATATTTAAGTTCTACTAAAGTGCAAACACTACAACAAACAATTTTCAGAGTGAATGATAAGAAAATTGATAAACATCGATAAAATATCTATAAAATTGATAAAAATATCAATAAAATTCAAAGTTAAAGTATACTTGCATACTTTCGTATACGCTGAAAAACAGCACTGTAAAATAATTATAATTATAGATATATACAGTTTTATAATTTTTTATAAACACTAGTTTTGAATGATCTTTCTACCGAGAAAAACGTAGGCTTTATATATTATTAAAATATTAAAATACATTATCATTCATATAATAATAAAACCTAGAATAATAAAATAAAAATGATAAAACGTAACATATTTATCATAAATAAACAGTAATTTGTTTTATAAATAAATAAATAAATACATTAATATACAGTATATTTATAAATTATTTTTTGATGTCATTCTGTAAGGCCATTTTGTAGCATCATCATTCCATTTAAATGAAAAACCTAATTTAACTCTACGCATTAAATTTTTACATTTATATTTTAAACTAAATTTTTTGTTTTAAAAATGTATAACATCGCTCCAGTTTTCATTATAAATGAGAACAGAAACGTTTTAAATTGTTTATAAACATAGTCATTTTGTCTGCTAGGCGTTTCTTTCGCTCAGCCATGTTTTTAATATTTCAACAGGCACGATTTTAACAACTATACACTCCAGTGGAATTGTCCTTTTTATATTACTCCTATAAAGTTGGTGTGAGTGAGTTTTTGCATAATTCATTCTACGAACGTAAAACTTTAACCTCCTTTTGTTGAGGGGTTGACTAGTCTAAAATGTTGACACTTGGGTTCGCACTTCTTTTGCAGAATGTCACGACAGTTTCTCCAAGAAAGTCAATTAACTCTGTCAACCATTAAAACCTGAACCAACAAACGTAATATTTTTTCGTAACACTAATTAGTTTCCTTAGGTAGTAGTGCTGATTACTATGTGTTCTGGCCTAGGCGCTATTTCATGTGAATCAACGA
>JAQIWH010007368.1:0-11551 GCA_034695005.1 Cryptops parisi
GTTAATATGAATTGTAACAATGAAAAATTATATTTGGAAATAAAAGCCTTTTTTTAGAAATTTTTTTTTTGTAATACTTATTTTCATAATGTAACCACCCAGTAAGGAAGGATTTTTCGAAATTCCGTCTCTAAGGAGGTGAAATGGGAGGGGGTGGATAAATCTTTTTTTGAGGATGCTTTTATCTCAAAGTCGAAGAAGTTGACGTGGAAATTGGTATTTGGATTTTCCTTTCAAAATAAAGAGACACGTGGTTTCATCGTTTTCCGAAAAATCTAGTTAAGGGTGGGGTTGTGAAAAAAAGGGGGAAGGGGGTGAAGCTTTTGGAGAGGATATTTACATCTCAAAACCCCAACATGTTACAGACGTGAAATTTGCTATTTAGATTATGATGTAAAAATAAATTAACACGTATTTCACTATTTTTCGGAAATCAGGCTGAGGAGGGTGATAAAAGGTGTTGAAATTTTGAACTATATCTCCCAAGGCATGAAACATGAAAAACGAAACTGTTAGCAAATACATTGTCTACAGTTTTTGAAATTGGAGTTGACCGGTTACTGCACCGAGCCCTTCGATTTACAATTGTACAATAAATACCATTGAAGTTGCATATATCACTCTTAGTTGACATTCGCCAGCCAGTAGCTAGTTAGACGTATCTAATTATAAAGTTGTTATCCCTAATTCATGGAGAAGATTGAAATGGATTCCTTATTTTATTCCATAAAGGTGGGGGCAATTAAATAGTCAAGTAGAAATTCTCTCGAGATCATAAATTAAAGCGGGTGTCTGTCAGGGAAACGAATTAGAGAATAATAAAGGAATAGCAAAAATTAAAAAAAAGAAGAAAATTTCGAGTGAAAAGGCGTGAGAGAGGAAGAAAGCGAGAGTGAGAGAGAAGGTATAAAGCAACGAGGCAGTCCAACATCATTAGTGAGTTAGTGATTAATTGCCTCTGATTCGCATAAATTTTTCATGATGGATGTGCATTTCTGGCGGGCAAATTTGATACGTGCAATGTGGATCACTGTAGGAGGTGTGTTTTTTTTTGTGTTTTTTGTTTTTTTAATTTTGTTTCAATTTTTTTGTGTGTGTTAAAAAAAAGTCTGATGTGAAAAGATAGTTTAATCACGTCGAAGGAAAAATGATCTGTTGGTGTAAATGAAATTTTCACTCACCGTTTGAGTTTGTTTTTGTACAGAAACCTCATTTGACTAGTGTATATTTGAAATATACGTTTCAATTTTCTTATACGTACGTTTAACATACGAGTCACCGATTTAATTGAACATTGGTTGAAAACGCGTTATATAAACGAAGGACCTGCTGTAAAAATGTGTTAAGTAATATGTTTTGTCAAAAAATGACCAAAAGCATTTTCGAATGTGTTAGGTGCAATTCTACTTTTCTTGCACACAATTTTGAGCAAAACAACAAAATGTACAAAGTTTTTCAAAAAAGATTGTGATGATTGAAAGGCGTGGTGTAAAAGGGTGATAAATAACATTTTTTTGTCAAAAATGACTTAGATGCATTTTCGAATGTGTCAGGTTTAATTCTATCACAGACGCATAATTTTGAGCAAAACAACAACAATGTGTGCAAAGATATTACTGCAGGAAACGTGAAGTGGCCTATAGACAGCAAGACAAGTTCAGATCTTTAAAAGCGTTTTCCTCGAAATTGTAAAAATGTTACTTAACTCCCTTTTACACCGGGCCCTTAAAATAATTTAGCACTTGCCATCACTTTGTTCTTAGTTTTAAGGCGATCCGTCATGTCTCTCCGACATTGTCAGATCAGTCATTTTTATGACGTTAGTAGATTTGTACCACGTAATTAAGCTGGTTTTTGATTATGTCAAAGCGTAAGAAGCACTACCAACCATCCAATTACGAAATTGGTCAATATAAAACACGACTGTCATAAAAACGATCCATCTGACAAAGTCAAAGAAGCATGACTGATCTATACAGAATGCTTGAAACTTTCGAAAATTATATTTCAACCTCGGTTGTTGCATCTTTCAGTATTTACTTTTTACATATTTTCGATCACTAAGTTTCATGATGTAGATGTTCTTTATTTTGTTTAAACGTTCGAGATAACATTGGGTTATTAATCTAGGGAACTATTATTCTCTCGGGGTTTTCTGAAGAATTTGTCAAGTTCAGTATGCATTGCCATGGCTATGTTGAATCAATCGATTATAGACATTTTCGCTCTTAGTTAAACATACACCACGTAAGCTGACGGTACTTAAAAGTATAATGCACGAGATTGATCGGTGGTTCGACAGAGAAATTGGAAATCGAACTTTGTAATTGGTCGATTTCAGTGTTTGTTTTCTTTGAAGATGTAAATTTTTCATGTTGACATTTCAGTTTCGATGACTACGAATTTGGAATGATAATTAATTGCAGAAGAATTAAGAATACCGTTAATAATCCGACATTACTCATGCAATTACAAGTGGCGAAAAAGAAAAAAAAACTGCGCATGAGCAGTCGAATAATCGGTGCGTGTGGTGTCGAACTCGAATCTAAGTGATTTGTATGAAAGCTAATGTAGTTTTCTCTTTGTCGCAAAGTGACCAATTTCACACTCGTTTGGATTTTTAGGCTTTATTGTCCGATGCTAGTAGGTAGTCTCGGTATAATGGTTGGAAATTTTGGCACTAAAACTGCATCGTTATCGATTTCTGTTTTCAACCCCACCTCCCACCTCTTTGAAATCTAGTAGCGAGTGGTGTTGGGGGTGTAAAATAATTATCTCCGGGTCCAATGGAAAGGGAAGAGAATGGGAAAGGGGGCAGATGGGGGCGAAAAGGGGTTCCAGGAAAATTTTCCTCGTTTTCCCCAGAAGGGGAATAAGTTTTCCAAGAAGTGTTACTCCGAAAATTCGACTTTGTTTTCTAGTTGGCTCTTGCGAGTAATGTCATTGCTGGAACCAGGCTATGTCGTAGCTATGACGAGGTGAAGATGGTGTGTGTGTGTGTATGTGTAATCCGATTCGTTTGGACCCCCCGAAACGTTGTCGAATGGTGATTGGCAGATGCACAACGCGTTTGTTAGTTATGGAACGTAATTTCCTGTCGCGTTGCGCACGTGCTTCCCTGTGGCTTCGTCGTTCGTTCGTTCGTTCGTCGATGTCGTTCTGCTACTTTCGTCTTGTTGTCATCGTAATGTGCTGACGCCTCTTCTTTTACACCACTTTCTACTCTTCCAACTCGAAACGTAGACACGTTTATTTTTTCTTTCTGTGTTTTTTCTTTCTACTTTCCATACGTTTTAAGTCGTCTGCTTGTCGTTTCTCAAGTCTTTCAGATTTATGTCAAAACGAACGTAGGTTCTTTGGAATTTTTTTTCTTTTAAAAACCAATTGTCATCTCGCTCGCTGGCTAAGTAGATTTGTTTACATTCTAAGGAGGGTTTTAAACTTTACACACAATACCTGAGCAATTTGTTCTAAATCGTATCAAACGTGGTATAAACTTAGATTGGATAGCGCAAATAGAGTATTAGATTTGCCAAGGTATATTTTACCATACTGTAGTTATTCGATTTAAAGTTAAGTTGAAACCAGATTCGAAATGTTTTTGTTCACTTTGGAAAGTTGACTATTTGAAATGAGAGATGGCGCACATACACAAAAGTGGTGCTTTTAATCTGTGTGAATTTTGAAAATTCAAATCAAATATTCTATTCTGTATGTCGTTTTACCCTGTTATATGCAACTTGCATCCCATTGGATAAAATTTACATGTATTTCGCTATTCCTGGGGGCCTGTAACTTCTCACGTCTATGATTCGAAGTGAGAGATTTTTTAATACTAGAAATAAACTTTCAGGTTGATACGGTAACCGCGTAAAGTCTAGCTAGAAGTATACCGCGTGTTTATTCTCGTGTCGCTTTGTAAGTGTAGGGCTCGTTCTTGTTTTGACTTGTGATGATTATGGAAATTATCATACTGTAGATACTGTATACAGTTGAGCCTCCATCACGTAGTTTACTGATGTAATTGTACATTTGCATGGTTTTGGTGAAGAGTCTTATGGTCATTGGAACTCTTCGCCGTAACAACGTGAGTGTACACAAAAAGGGTTCCAGTCAGACAGATCTGGTAATGACTCGTAAATACCGCGCGTTCCAGTCAAGGGTTCCCAATATTATACTCGAAAAGCTAATATAATGAAAATTCTGAGTTTTGGATATAATAGCATCTTCAGGGGAGGGGGTCTTTCGAATGATGCTATTTTAATTGACCTCGAAATTACTTTTCAAAAAACGCATATATTTAATGAGATTAATGAGAGAGAAGAGATATTTAATGACTCTGGCCATACTGGTACAGCAACTTCACTGCCTACAACTCTTGCTATGCAATGAAGCTGCATCAGATGATGTGTTGTAATCACTATTGTTGGATAATTTTTTTTTTAGTTGGATTTTTGGAAACCTTGGCTGGGACACCCGGTATAGTCATAGCGTCATTTAGGGTATCTTCGGCAATATTATTTTCTTTTCATGCTAATCTGAGTAAACTATAACACAGGCTTTCTGTCTCAACCTTCGAATCATCGAAGTGATGAAATACGGACCCCTAGTTTCATTGATTCAACACTGTTATGTGCTGCCTTTCTTTGCATTGTTGTCATTATTTTCGGTTCTATTTTTTTATTTGGTTTAAAAAAAAATAATAAGTAATCTTTGTTCGGACATGATAAAAAAATAACAAAAAGAACAACAACATCAATGTGATTAAACGAAGAAAGAAAAAAACTAACTGTGTTTGTGTGTGGCCAACGATATTTATTCTGGTTCTCGAAAATGGAAGTTGGAAAAGCTACTTGTTAACCGTCGACGTTGCACGCCTAAGTGACCACGGTGCACCATTAATGAACTGGTAATAAATAAGCGAACGAAAAAGAAACGAGATAGGGGTTAAGGAAGATGGAAAGGGGGAAGAGAGAGAGAGTAGTAACTGTTAGTAACTAATAGTAGGCAACAGCAATATTGATAGTGGTGGTGGTGGTCATGGTGGGAGTAGTGAAAGTAGGGATGAAGGGGGGTGTTGTTGCGTAGGCGGAATGGTTGAAGGAAGAAGACGACCAAGGAAGAAGCGATCGATGGTGGCTGGCAGGGTTTCATTCGACACCGAACCACGGGTGGATAGCAAGTAAGTTGCAAGGAACGAGGACTGAAAAAGTAAAAAGAGACAAGAAACGACAGAAAAGAACGAGTGATTGCGATAGAAACGAAGGAAAAAAGAGAGGAAGAAACTGGATTGCAAGTGGAACGCAACTGCCGCGAAGAGCGAATAATTTAATTCGGATTTGCGCGCGTTCGTCTGGCACGCCTTTTCCACCATTGTAGAAAATTTTCGGCAACTTAATACTCCGTAATGAATGGAAACAGAGACGAACTAGCCTCGTCAGCCGAGGCCCCAATTGTACCCATTTTGTCTGCTGCCTGTTTCCTCTCTTTTATATTCTTGCTCGTCGCTTTGGCTCGCTGGGAGATTTGCTGTCGTTCATTAGCATGGGAATTCCGCGCGAGACTTTTCCCGCGAGAAACTTGCTATCAACATCGACTACTACCAGCGCTAGCTACCACCGCTCAACAACAAGAGCAACAACAGTAACAGCAGCAGCAACAACGACGTCTAGTCTAGTATGCGTTCTCTTCGTGTAGTAGCTTGATTTCATCGTTACTCTCCCAGCACGGTTGGCGTGTTGTTGGAAGTGAGTTGAAGAGGCTACTTTTCCTCCCAACACACAAGTCGGGTGTACCCCATGGGTCGTGGAGGAAATCGGCAAAAGATGCACTAAGGAGAAACGACATGAATAACAACGACTCGCCTTGCCTTCTTCTCGTTGTTGGCCTCTAATTTGTTGTCCATGTGGCGAATTTAAAACCAGATTTAAACGCGTTAAATGGTGAAGCAAACACCCTTTTAAAGCGCTGACTCGGATGCTCGGTATACCATCACTCCAAACTACCCTCTTCCTTCTCCTCCTTTTCTTCTTCTTCGTCTTCAACTTTCTTCTCTGCACGGTGTTCCAAACGTCAACAACTAACTTTAACAACTCGTGTTCTAATCGTTTTCTTGAATAATTTCACATTTTAAATAATACGTGTATGCATATTTATTTATTCATCGAGTATATAAACAAATGTCTTTATTTTTATATAGTTTTTATTTAATTTCTTATTTTAAATTACTCGGTCTCAAGGAACCACATCAAATACAAAAGTGCTATAGATTTGAACAATATGAATTGAGCACGCTACCTTTATTTTTGTATTACGAGTTATTATTTTCACGTGCAAACTTGATTTTCTTCGATCACCGTTTACATCAAAGACATTATATTGGTTTACATTCACGTTATGGTGCACCCCGTGGTTCATGAGGTATGGTGATATACACAATTAAAAAGTAGGGGCGGGCGTGCTCAAAGATGAGCGTTTTCACTTAAACAGTTTTAGTTTTTTTAAGAATGTTCACGCGCCGTTATGTACCATTATTACATCACATGGGTTTGTTTTCTCACGCGTTTTATGCTTGCTTTACACTCAACGGCACTCGCCAGCGCGCAGCTTGAGCATCATGAATTTTCGATTGTTTCGATTTTTCATTGATGTTAGTCAACAAATTGCAAGTTGAGGAAAGTCATTTGTTTTCGGGATTATGACATTGGAACTGTCACGTAGCGTTGAAATCCCACGGCTAATGCTCGACACGGGTGTCAGTAGTAAAGCTGCAAAGTTACATACCCAAAACTAGGTGTTGTAGTCGACGTTTGTGGAAAATGGTAATCGATGAACGTTGATCTTGTACCGTTTCTACGGTTGTTGTTATCTTGGATGAGTGAGGAATCAATTCATTTGTGAAAGCTATCCAGGAAATGCGCTATGTTCCCTCCAACCGTTGGGTCGTAATTGGCCTTTGTGTCTATCGGACAGATTAAACCTCGGATATCGATGATCGATTAGCCAACATCGATTTTCAATCATTGCGTTTCCAAATCTGTCAATCAGCAAACAAAAGGCGGAACATGGGGTTCTCAACTCATCAAAAATGAAAGAACAAAACCAGATTTTGTTAGGATGAAAAGAAAAATTGATTGATGCATCACATTCGGTTATTATAGAGCATACTGATACAGTGCAAATAGCTTCTTTTTTTTTTGAAGAGTTTTGTTGAAAACATGCTGCTTTCAATGCGAAATTCACGTTTTCAAGCTATTCGCTACAAAACATAGCGAATTTTGTGAAACATCTTGTTTAGAATTGCTTTGTTGAAAACGTGCTGGCTCAGTGCGAAACGCACGTTTTCAAGTTATTTTCTATAAAACAGCGAATTTTGTTAAAATAGCTCGTTTTGAAGAGTTTTGTTGAAAACGTGATAGTGCGAAACTTACGTTTTCGAGCTATTCGCTGCAAAACATAGCGAATTTTGTGCAAATTGCTTGTACCCATGGGATGAATAATAAATAAATAAATAAATAAATAAATAAATAAATAAATAAATAAATAAATAAAAATATCTTGTTTTAAAGATTTTTTTTTTCTGAAAACCTGCTAGCTCTCAGTGCGAAACGCACGTTTTCAAGTTATTCGTTACAAAACATAGAGCATCCTGTTATCCGTGCAAATAGCTTGTTTCGAAGAGTTTTGTTGAAATCGTGCTCCCGATTTCGGTTGGTCTCTCTTTGATGCATTGTAGTTTATTTTAAAAGCTGTAGTAAATAAATGATAACTGTAACACAGAAGGTAGAGAATGGAAGATAAAAAAAAAAACACCTTATTTTAAAAATGTTATTTCACAAAGTGTAAATACCCATTTAGGAAGACATTTCGAGTAAGGATAAAATTTATGAGTATTTCACCGTAAGGAAACGAACGGCAGTGTTTTGAGGGTAAAAAAGGTCTTCTCTTTTGGAAATGGTCCAGAGTGATGAATCATTGCGTTTTGGAATATGGTGAAGTGTCAACTCGTTGCGTGTCCGAGCGCTTTGCCAGGACCATGCATCCGAGTCGTGCGATCCTGCTGAGTTTGTCATCTTTGCTGGTTATTTTTTATAATGGATTTTTTTTTTTAAAGGTGGATTTTTTATTATTATTATAAATATTATTATTATTATTATTTAGTTGGCTACTACCCAATAAAACTAGAAAGGGGGGTTGTTTTTTTTAATTCCGTCTCTCTTGAGGTGTTGAGTGAAAAGTTGTTTGACGAATTGGACGACTAGGAGACCCTCTTGAAATTCTCTCTTCTTATCGACGAAACACGTGCAAACATGCGTGCACGTCGTTGGGGAACCCCTTATCTCGTCGCTAGCACGCCAACAAGTGACAACAACGCCAACACAGGAAACTTTTTCCTGTTACAAAGTCGGCGTAATAGGAAGAGAGAGCGACAAAAAAAAAGTGTCCCTATTGTTAATGCACGACAACTTTTTAAGGCTGACGAAAGTCGCAAAATGCTGTTTCTCGACCCCAAGTTATTTTATATATATTCATATAAAAAAAAAAAGTGGCTCTTGATACAATTGATTACAAGGTGTCAAGTTTTATGGGTGACAAAAGTTGAAAATTTTCGTTGTAAGTATAAAGTACTTAACTTTGTCAACCTTACGACGAAATAGTCTTCGGTTTTTTTATTTTCAAATCCGAGGTTGGTATTTGTTTTCGCATTTATAAGAATTGACATTTTTATTATTATTTTTATTAAATTCGGTTAAGAAAATTAAAAACGTATATTTGATGTAGGCATACATTTCGAATAAGTTAGGCGGGTATACTTTTTAATGTGTATATATACCCATATAACATTTACTCTGAATGGAACCTTCTTCCGTTTAGATTTAGGAAATATGCGTTTAATACTGCTCCTTATGACTTAAAAATGTTTAAGAACTTTGATGCTGACTTATATAAACATTTATTATTGACCTGAGGTCCAATATGACTGTATTTTGTAGATATACCTAAGAATTTATGTAATTTAATCAAATGATATATTTGGGATATATGTGTAACTATTGTACTGATAAGTCTGCTATACAAAAAATAAAATAAAAATAAAATAAAATATAGAGATATACAGTCGAATAGGTTTTTAATGTAGGTGTACGTTTCGAATAGGTCATGTTCGAATAGGTTTTATACACCTGTGATTGGTAGAATTTTATCAATAAGAATGGTCGCTCTAATTATTATAGAAAAAGTAGTTTGTATGACAGTTGGTGAAATGTAGTGACAAGGATGTAAGTTTTTTATTTATTGAAAGGGATGAACTTTATATTTCTGTTTATTAATATGATTACATCTAGTGCACTGTATACTCATTTGAGTGTACAATTGACAATTTCATTTCATTTCAAGTTGTTTATTATCATGTAGCAGAGTAGGATAAAATAATTAAATTGTAATATAATGAAAATCAACAAAAAATAATAAACAATAAAAATTAACAATAAAACAATATGGGCGAATAACAGCATATCGTCATTGTCGTCTCAGTGCATGCGACATTTCGTACTTTTAACGCTCGTAAATTGTACAAAACTCGGCTCAATTTCATTATTTTTGTCAACTCGTATTTAGATGTTATACGACAATACGAGTAATTGCTATATGTATACACAGTGGAATCGGGTTATTGTAATCACGGATAACTATATCAGTTGGTTATTGTTATCAAAAAGCACTGGTTCTAAAGTGATCATAATAACCGGATTCCACTGTAGTATCCACATACACAGTATGTCACGCGTTCTTATACTCTCTGCGAGTAGATATACTACAAAAACTTACCATTTTATACTGATTACCATATATTCAGATATCTACTGAAAACTAAAATTTATTTCCAAAACACGTAGTATGGTTTGAAAGTGTCATCCTTGAAAAAATTAAGCTTTTTGTTTCGTTTCACTAGAAAGGAATTATTTCACGCGTCGATAGATAAAATTCTCCAATTAGTGATATGGGGGTCGTAATGAAGAGATGAAAAAGAAAAAAAACCCAACTTAGTAGTGGAAGGGTTGCTACTCACGTGCCGTGAAGCAAAGCGTCCACAAACCGGAAACGGTGAATTTGGAGAGGAATTCTTCTCCCCCCGTACCGTTGTAGTTGGGATTGGCCATCTTCTCCTCGCTATGTAACCACTCGTTGGTTGACAGAGCGACGCCCACCAGCACCAGCGACAAACACGACGACAGAGGAGTCAAGAGGCGCAACCAACAACACACATCCACCCACATCATCTTCTTCCGATCAAAAGAGAGAGAAAAAATTGAGGGGGATAAAATAAACCGATGGGGATGAGTGTCGACGACCCGTCTTCGGGGGGGTCAAGGACGATCACGACCCCCTCGTGAAAATCCGAACGGAAAAGCGAGTCTCTTCAGCCTTGTCCGTCACGTTGCTCCGAATGTCATGTGAGGGTAAAGAAGAAGCAGCGAGGGGGATAAAAGAACCCCCTCCTCGTCTTTTTCTAAAAGTGATCCACATGGCGTGGAATTGAAAAGGGGGTGGTGATATAAGGTTAAAATTAAATCCGACGAGGTGTGTGTATATGTGTGTGTGTGTGTGTGTGTGTGTGGTGTCGTTGTCACCGTGGTGAGGAGCAGAAAAAGAGGATTTTCGGGTCTTTGGCGACACGCGCACGCTGAGAAGGTGATCTCGATTGGCGCGTGTTGAAGGTGGGGATAATTCGCCGATGAACAGGTGGGAAAGGAAGGGTTCACGCGCCTTTTGCAAGGGGTTTTGTCGTCAAAAGGTAGATGGCCGTGAAAAGAAACGCGTGCACCAGCGAGAGATGGCTTATCGAGCTGGGATGCTGGAATTTTGAAGCTGCGAACGGGGCGTCAGGGACATCTGCATTCGAAACGAAGCAACGGTCCAAAATGATTTCAAATTTTGGTGATAAATATGAAAGTGGTTCAAATTAATTCAGTGGATGCCGTTTTTATTATTACAACTTTTTATTTAATTTCACTTGGTGGGATCACTTTTAGACCTCTTTAAGCTTTTAAACCTTTTTTTTGGTAGGTCCCCAATGGCCTACAAAGTTGACATTTTGAAACATAGACGTAGCCGGTCGTACATTTTATTCTATATTTCATTACATTTTGACGAAATCTTGTGGTGCCATTTCGAAGAAATTGACACGTGAAGTGAGATTTTCGTTAAGGTTCTCTCATAGTGTTGTCTGAGTAAAATGCTACATATTCAGTACAGCCAAAGGTGCAGAATTTTCATAGCCAAATTACAGCATTGTTGTAAATAGAACGCTATCTAATTGTTATAAAATGCAAAATCTTCCTCCTCCTCCTCACCAGTTATAGGAACATCACGTGATTCATTGTTTCTGCACCTGGCTATTTGGATGCTTTGGTTGCTTCTATAGAAACAGGTTGTTTCTATAGAAACAACCTTGTTCCAGTAAAGAATTTTTTTACAAGCGCGTGCTTCCTCACCATCGCCACCGTGTGTGAAAATTCCAAAATAAAAAAAATTACTCTAACTGTAACGA
>JAQIWH010007369.1:0-11551 GCA_034695005.1 Cryptops parisi
TTGTTGTAACATATATATCAAATTTTTTGTAAATAGGTGTAATATCATTTTATGGATCATGTTCTTGTGATTTTTTTTCTTGATCCTGTTGTGATCGTATAAAATAAAATAAAATAAAATATAAAAAATAAAATAATAAGTAGAAAGTAGGGTGTTCAAATGGAATTCCAGACACATAGAGAATGTATGGGGCTGGGTGTGCTAGTTACCCGGACATTTTTTATGTGTTATTCTACTTCTCATCTTTTTACTATATTCTTTACCCCTTTTTACCAGCCAGGGAATGTATGCAATCGTTTGCCATGTACAGTACAAATTAAGCAATATGTGACCAATAAATGACAACATGATCTTTGAAATTTCAATAAAAATTTCAACCGATATATAATTGGTAGAAAAAATATATCAATAATATACGGTACTATATCACCATGATTATAATCTTGTCCACTTTGATAAGGACAACACGGAATTCTCAGTGTTACTAGGAACACAATAAATATAAATAATAAAATTTCATGATCCCCTTCCCTCGCATAAATCACAAAATCAAGTACTGTAATTTGTTTTCTTGAAAAAAATCAAGATTTTTTAGTGGGTTTTTAATTT
Organism: Cryptops parisi; assembly: GCA_034695005.1. Taxonomy (NCBI): domain Eukaryota; kingdom Metazoa; phylum Arthropoda; class Chilopoda; order Scolopendromorpha; family Cryptopidae; genus Cryptops; species Cryptops parisi. The sequence continues at coordinate 610 of JAQIWH010007369.1, forward strand.
AATTTTCAATTATTTTTACTTGTTTTTGTAAGATATTTACAATAAAGAATCGGGTTTTTATTTTCAAATTTGGAAAATTTGAGAACGAAGAACCGCAAATATCCACAGTTCTCGACAATGGGATAACCGCGGAAGAACCGCGGTTCTCAAAACTTGCGGTTCCCCAACTCCAGTGATTTATCCAGGCCAGTTTGAGGGGGGGGGGATTCCCCCCAGAAATTCTTCCCCAAAAACTTTTTAAATACTTTTTCTGAATTTTTTAAAACTTAATTTAATTTATTGTCCAATGACCCAACAAGATCAACCAAAAAACTAAACAAAGGACAATTTACTCAGTCTTAAAATATTGCATTTGCATTAATTAAAATGAATTATACACTAAAAGTTAAAAATATTGTGGGTACGTTTTTATCTGGTGGATGAGACTTTGGTAAAGTTGCTTTTACTGGGCAGCTTATGTCATTGGCAGCTGCATTTATTTACATGGGCCATGTGAAAGGACAAAACTTGCAGTCTCTTGTTTCCTGGGCTAACTTTACATTAAAATTAATTTCCATTTAAATTTTTTGAATAAAAAACAAGGATTTCTTTTCGAGATCTCTAATGTAGATGCTCGAATCTGAACTATCTGGACTCAAAGACAGTGCCCAAATAACACTACTATAGCATAAAGTTAAGCATGTATTGTTATACTTATACTGTATCTTCAATTAAAAAATATTTGACCTTGAAGCAGGAAAAAAAATTCTTTTATGTTCTGTAAATATTGATGGGATTCTGTTCGTTTCACACAATATAAAAGGAGTACGGTACACTTTAATTGAGAAACGCTGCTCAAAACGCTAGTAGTGTAACTCACACCCATGTCATGTTCTGCATATTTCCAACTTTTTTTTCCATAACACCACATAACTTGTTGCACAGTCACTTGAAGTTGCCATTTTGGAAAACAACTGACTGGAGCGCCATTGCAGTTTTGACACGCACTAAAAGATTCCCACACAAACTTCATTGGTTTCCAATTTACCATGCATCACATTTGTATATGCCGATGTAAAATAATAGTGAATAGATCTTATTAAGGACACCCTGTGTACCCCTCCACTTACTCATGTACCCCCCCCCTACTGTAAGGGGACTGGAGAAAACACTGCCCCAACTCTAGGCGCCTGCTCAAAATCAAAACGTATGAGTCACTCTAGTTTGACGTGTTGTCGAGTGATGACCAAATCATCGATACAGTCATTGCAAAGAACGTAAAAGGAATGGAACGTCCGACGCGTTTTGCAGATAAGCAACGTTATTGCTCGTACGTAACATTGTTCTTTATCTCGACCTCGACAACGTTGTCGAGTCGTCGCCTAGAATAGTTACGCTACGCCGCCCACCGTAATATGAACACGTTGCCAACTTGGTGAATGGCGATGTCAAGAGACGTGGTGCAGGAAGAACGGTAAGTGATTGTTTTTTTCTCAATTTGAACGGCTAGAGACATCAACGAGTGGTTTATTCAACACTCGGAAACACTCGGAAAATAAAATAATTGAGAAAATATGGCAGGATCTTTTTTGCAAAAAAATAAAACACCACGAGCAGGATGGAGCCTCTTTAAACTTGGATACGCCCAGTTGACCAAATTGGTTGTGTAGGTTTTGCAAGTGTATTTTAGTTCGCAGAGGATAGGATCTCAACATCTTTACTACTGCTGCGCCTTAGTTATTCAACGTTTCGAATGCAGCTTGTTTGTTTAAATGTCGCTATTTTGGGCGGGCTCCTTACTTTGAACCTGAATGAAACATATTCGAGCTCATGTCTTCACGTCCACAGTGCTTCTCGTTACACCATGGTCACGCCAAAACTCGTATATAAACTCGTATTTTTTTTAGCGTTTGTTGTCCTTGTTTCCCATTCGCCACCTTTCTTATCCTTGCCCCGCGGCGGATGGGACGAGAACTCACATGGGTGTCGAGGCTTTCCGCGTTTCTGAGTTGCCAAGGCAACAGTACACTACTTCCGATGTTTCACGATGCCTTCAACGTTTTGTTTAGAAATAGCGACAAAAATAGAATTCTTAGTGAAAAGAAATTTAAAAATGAATTTAAAAATCAAAACTAATAAAAATAAAACGAGGTAGAAATAAGAGAGGGACGCTAACGAGTTGTGGGGAGCGACGAAAAGATGATAAACAAGTTGGATTAAAAATACTTTTTTAGAATACGCTTTATACAGTTTCGCTTTATACGACTTTAGATTTATGCGTTCTTTGAGTTATTTCGATATTTGATTAATGCGTAGGCCTAGTAAGTTTTGAGTTATCCCATTTTCGATTATACGAAGTTAGATTAATGTGCTCTTCGAGTAACGCTATACCGGTATTCAATTTTAGCGAGTTTTGATATTCCGTTTTCGATTCGATTTATGCGAATTTTGTTACATTAGACTTATTCGGTTTTTGGTTTATGCGGTACTCGCTTTATTTGTTCTGTTATGTATATGATTTGTTCTGTTTGAAATAGTTGCATTGTAATTTACATTTCTGTTTTTACATTTAACTGTTTACATACCACTTAAGCAATTGTGGTACACTTATTTGTATTTTTGATCATTAATTGATCGTCAGATTCAAAAATAAAAATAAATAAATAAATAAATTTATTTTTTTATTTTTATCTTTTACGCCCCGAGGAGACATTAAACGTATAAAAGGTACAAAAAAGGAATTAACAATGAACAAAAGATAATACAAATATAACAATGATTATACAATACTATCAGAAAATATACAGATACAATGATAATGTAAAAAAAAAATAATAATGATCAATATTTATCTGAATGAAGAATGTGTTTGAAAAGAAGTTTTTTAAAATGTAGGCATGACAAGTTGCAGCCGCCCTCTGGGCAAATGAGAGCAATCTTTCTTACTGGAAAAGGTAGGTCGTTCCATAAAAGGAATGAGTTATAAGGATATCGGTTGTGAAGATGTTGAGGAAGATTGTGAGATAAAATAATTTTGTATCTTTTAGATTCTCGGGTTTCAGGAGAAATCGTGATGAATTTAGTGATAAAGTTAAAAGGATAAATTGGATTTTGAAACTTTTAGATATTTCCAAGAGTTTATTATAGATTATTAATTGTGATATGGACATGATTTTTTTAGTCTTTAGGAAAGAAGATATGGAATGAAATGGACTCAATTTGTAGAGTGTACGGATTATGCGATTGAAAGATGCACTTTTTTTTTTATTCTATATTTAAAAAAATCAGCCGAAATGGCTATTGCATATTGTATGATAGATTGTACTTACAAATTGTTTTTTTCTTTTACAGTTAAAAGGTTTTTTTAACTTTCAGCAACAAATACAAGTCAGTTAAGCCTTAGGACTAATGGTTGCATGTGAGTTCCAAAGTTAAGATTTGCATCAAACATTACGCCCAAAATTTTTATGGGGGTGTTATTGCTTAAATTTGGATTAAGAAACGAAATTATGTTTGATTTCAACGCATTGAGTTTGAGCGTATGTTTGTGGAAACTTTTGGAAACTTTGTAATATTTGAAAGATTGAATGGCAAGAAATAGTATCATAGACCTTGCTGACGTCGGTAGTTAACAAAGTGACATAAGTGGCGTTGGGGTCGTATTCTGTTATTATTTTTATATAGATTGTTAATAGTAGCCACTTACAAGATTTGTGTTGGGCGACGCCGTATGAATTTACATGGCATATGTTATCAGCTAGTTCTTTTAACTCAGAGAATAATACACGATCCGCTAATTTGGAGATGAAAGGTAGATTAGCAATCCGGCGAAATGATTGGTGAGCTTCGCGAGGTCCTCCTTTGTGCTTAGGTATAATTTGGGCTATTTTCCATTTGGTGGGATATTTGTTGGTAGTTTCATCATGTTTATGAGAATTGTAATTACGCGAATTAATGGGGGGCCTAATTTTGAAATAAGATTAAGGTTAATAAGGTCATTGTTGAGGCGTTTTTTGTTAGTAATAGTAGAAAGGGATTTGTTAATACTATTAACTGAAATCTGAGTTTAATATTGTTTTTGATTTTGCAGGAGGTATCTTAATTATATCAAAGTTTGTATTTAGGTTACAAGGATTGTTGCACCAGGTCAAATATTTTTTGAATTCAGTTGTTTTTAAAGTAATAGGGTTTGTATGAGGTTTTAGTGTTTTCCAAATAAAATTGTTATTGCCAATATGTTTTCGCTTTGATAATCGAATGGAGTGTTTGTATATTTGCTTAAAATTACGCATGGTTAAATAGTTTTGTTGGGTGGGATCAATAAGCCATGTATGATATGCATTGTTTAAGTCATTTCTATGGTTGGTAAGATCACGAGTCTACCATTTAATTTGTTTGTTATTAGTTTAATGGGTTATAATTTTAAGGCTATTTGTGATAAGGGAGGATTCAAGATCAGCAGTGATATGTTGTAAATACAGGTCCACATTATGGTTTGATTTTTCAAGCCATGTCGGCATGTTCTGAGACCATACATTATGCGATTTGTGGACCATTGGACAGTAGGCTATAACGTCTATAGACGCCAGTATACCTTCAATTTCCGGCCTCATTCACTCACTCACAAATTTACAAGTGAAGGAGTGAAGGTAATATGAAACGTATAAAAAATAGGATCTTATCCTACTACTAACTACAGGTACAAGTATAATAGAATGTTTATTTATTTGTTAAAATATTTTTTGTCCCATTGAGACAACAATAACAAAGTACAAAACTGGTAAAATAAAAACAAATAATTAGAATTTGTTTTCAAAAATAATGTGAGTAAACAATAACTTTTTAAAAAAACTTATTTTATTTGTATAACTTTTTGTTTTGTTTTCACCATTTTATTATGTAGTTGTCTCAAAGAAACGTATAATTAAATATAAAAAAATGTTTGAAATGTGCACCAAGAATGGAATCTGCAACAAGAATGGGTACAAGTTAAATTGCATATGGGTACTCTCCATATGCAACTCTGAAAAAAAATCTTATGTACATCTTAACAAACTTATTTTTAAATATGTTTTACATACTCATTAGTTGTTCTCTGTTTATCTGTTTTGTTTCTTGTTTTTGTAATTGTCTTTGGTTTATCCCAATGGATTGAATTAAATAAATAAATAAAAGTTAGGGCAATGTTTTTTTAATATTGAAAGAAAGTTCGTTCCAAAAGGGAAAAGTATTATAAGGAAAACGGGATGTATAATGTTTAGGAAAGTGATTGGTTGGGGTAATTTTGTTTTGTTTAGTGATACCAGTGTCGGGTGAAATGATAGTAAAAGCGGAGATGAAAGATTGAGGATGATAAATTAGTCAAATTATGATAACAATTTTATACTTTTTTCGAAATACAAACTACACGTACAATTTCGTCATCAATCGACAATCGTTTCAATCTTGTTTAAATTCTATTGGAAAAGCAGTAGTTTATTTATTACTTAAAACAATCCATGGGATCAATAGCAACAAATTGCAACAATAATAACAGTAGCTACAATTACCAAACAACAAAAATACTCAAAATTAAACAACAGAATAGGAAACAAAAAACAAAGCGAAATCAATCAATCATGTTAACATATTTGTGTAAAACTCTATTAAAATCATTATATGATCTGGTTATGATAAAATGATGTGGAGCTGATAGTTGGAAGAGCATTTCACTCGTTAAAATAATTGAAAGGATAAGCTCTATTCAGTTTATGGCTAATGGAACTATTAATATGGAATTTGTAAGCATGTTTAGTGCGGCAGTTTATAATATCAGTGTAGAAAATCTTGTATTTGTGTAACGGGTGAGATTGATCATTGATTAGGATCATGAGCTGTTTAAGGTTGTGATATTTTATATATTTTGTGAGTGAGAATTTTAAGTCTTTTCAATTTTGAACTAATAGATACATATCTAGAAACACCAAAAATAACATGAATAATGTTAAAAGCTACGGTAAGTCTTTTTATTCTGAATTTTCATGTGTGAAACCAAATAACAATGTCATACGTTATAAATGAAATAATTTTTGTTTTAATAAATTGAACTTTTTGTGTAATTGTTAAGAGGTTTTTCAATTTTTTTGCAAGGAAAATGTTTCTATGGAGTCTATTAAATATTGTATATGAACACTAAAATTCAATTTAAAATCAAGGTGAATTTCAAAGATTTTCATATGGGTGTCTTCAGGTTGCCCAAACATATGCATGATTTGAGTTTTTAGTGGATTTAAATTCATATTTTTATTTTTGACCTAATAAAATTCATTTCTTAGATCATTGACATAGCACTATGGTACTAATATATTAGTTTTTATCATACGTGAATATAATATTAATTTGAAATTTAGAGCTATCGTAACATAATTAATTTTCAATCTGATTTGTGTTCCTTTAAAAAATATAACAAAAATGTACACAAATTAAATTAACGTTTTGTACTTGGTACATTTAATAATCATTTACTCATTCACATAAATATCACTATAACATCTTATCTATAACACTCTATTACACATCTTTTTAGATGTGTAATACGATATCATAACATATAACTAAACACTAAATCGTTGTGAGTAGGCTATGTTTGTTGTGTCTGCCTTTGCTTGCTTTCCTGTCATGCAGTAATCGTTTTGCCTGTAACTTCCGTTTTTACTGGTCGATTTTTGGTGTTTGTTGCGTTGGCATTATTTCGTGAATACTTTCAATACTTTTTTAAATCAAATATAGGGTGTGGAATGCATATTAAAATTCTTTATAATTGAATGACCTTGAAAATAACATCAAAGGCCATTTCCAATAATGTCATGGCCGAAATAAATTACCCAATAGTTTAATCTGAATTTTTATACCACCAATAGTTCTCGCGATATTTAGCCGTGATCAGACTTTTGCCTCACCCTGTATAAGATTGTTATATACTATATAGTACCATACCATTTATTTATTTATTTATGCATCACAAAGCGACATACACAAGTAAATAAAGGTTCGTACAAAGAAATCACGAGTAATCAAGTACCGTACATACAACCGTGATGTCATTGTATTGGTCGTGTTAACTAACCGTTTGGATAATGGGTGATGATAAGATAATGAGCCAACTTATTTTCGAGATTTTAATTTCATATTTAGTATAGAAATGAACTGATAAGCATTATCATCGCTCACGAGTGCCTCTTCTGCTCTAAAGTTCATTACTTTTATTAGAGTCGAACCACTTTTCCATCTCACTGTCCATCGCGTTGTTTCATTAAGTTATTATAGCTTATTTATGACTTGATTAAAACGACGTTAAGTTAAAGTCATCGCTTCGGCTAGGCTATTCGAACCACGTTTGTCGTTTCAAGGTAGAATGAGATCCTATTTCTCACTATTCGTTTGATGAGAAGCTAAGCTTTGACAGCTTCGCTTCATCGGGTAGGACGTCACCGTCCGGTGGTTTATTTTTATTTTTCATTTCACTGAAAATTATTTTTCAACCTCCTTGAGGGAAATGATGACACATCGTGTAAAAAAAATTACAGGAAAAAACAAAGTCGACCGTCCGATTGTTAACGCGTTCTTTCGTACGTTGTGACGTCGTCAAGCCACGCTTCCTTGCCCACCGTCTGTTGATGCGTACGCCTTCATTCAACATCATCATCCATGCAACAGCATCGTTGTCTAACGTCGGATGTCTCGTAGAAAGGCGGACGAACCGTGCGTTTGTTTCCCATTACGCAGCCGTCCCACGGATACACCATGCCTCGATTTCGTCTTCCATTGGCAGCCGTTTTCCACTTGAAACGATGGTTGCCCAAAAATCCTCTGCGGTAAGTTTTGAAGGTGTGCTTCGTGAACGGATCGGACATGGCAGGATAGCGTGTTAATTAAATGCTCGTTGAGCGTCGAAACACGCAACAAGTTTCTCGATGAGGTAACCTTAATCGATTCATGCTATTCCGGTTCTGACGGCTCTTCCGCTTGTAGGACGAAAGGCCTAGTCGATCAAACGATCAACCGACCGTTTAAAAAAACAACTAGGAAACTAGGAAATTTTTTGCTTTTGAGCTTGGAATTTTTATCATCGTCAAACGATTGAGCGAGTGAGAAGGTTGCCTCGCTTTTAAAACATATTAGTTTCACCACGCAAGAGATCGAGTTGTATTGTAACGAGCATTGGCGTAAAACCAATGCTCGTAAAAATATGTCGTAAAATAAAAATCCGGGGGGGGGGTGACGGGAGGACCTCCACCCCAACATTTAAAAATAATATTTTCTACAACAGAGTTAACATTTTTAAGTAAAATGTAAAAATGTTTGGGGTGAAAATTTTTTAAAATAAAAGTAGTCAAGCCGGTAAGCTTATATTGTATGTCAACCAACTCCCTACTACAACAGTAAAGCCATATACGTGTAAATATTTTTTGAAATAATTATTATTTTATTGTACATGTACACTAGCGGACTTACGGGTGGGGATTCAGGGGGAAGGGGTCAAAACCCACCCACCACGAATATGTTTTCATCGTGAAAAAAAGAAAGAAAGAAAAGCAAAACCGGTTTAAGTGTGCATATTTTGAGGTTTAAACACTCAAGCATTCATTTGGAGTTTAATTCGCCAAAAAAATAAGATGCAATTTGTAGACATATTCGTCACAAAATTTCAGGTGACCCTCCCCAGAAGTCGGTTCTAAATCCGCCGCTGTGCATGTACAGGTACAGCATAGTCTTGCTAATCAGGCCTTCTGTCCTGTCATAAAAAAGGTGGGGCTACAGCACTGAGATCAGTAAATGTGACAATATAATACCATAGATAATACGCATTGATGGTGTTTATTTACCATTATCATATATTTGTTTATTTAGGTGTTTTAAATACTACATACAGTAGACTTGCAACATACAGTTAATGAAAAATGAAAGTTTTGTATGCACTCAGTAATCCGGCGCCTCTCTCTGCAAGGAATGGCTGAATTAGAAGGAGTTTACTACTGATAGGTTATACATGACTAACCTTCATTTGTATTTAAGTTGTACCTTTTCTATTATGATGGATTATTTTATGACAAATAAAATAAAATAAAACCACTAGCTTATAATTTCACATTTGAAACGCCCCCACCCTCCCCCAACAAACTTTTAGGCCACCAGCGAGCCTCGATGAGTTGTTCCCCGAAATGGTTGAGTAGGCTACCTGACCTGCGAGACACGCAAAATAATGACAAGCCTAGTCGTTTCTCACCAACATTCCGTGCTTAAACGTCGCGTTAGGAAATAACAACAAGCGACAAACAAACCAATTAACAAAAAGCAAGAAAGGAAAGTAAAAAATTTAGTTCGACCAAGTAAACGAATTACATAACGTGTATTCATTAAAAGAAAGGCGGAACGAATCGGTTGAAGAAACACGTTGTGGACAACCTTGTATAATAGAATAACCCTATTTCAAAATGGTCACGAACCAATAACCTATTTGTTATTTATTGGTTTATTGCAACAATTTATTGTTTTAAAAACATCAAGTTTATTTATTTTATTTTGTGCAAACGAACAATATGACAAACACCACGAAACAAAAAACACATATAGCTAGATTTATAAGAAAAACTAAACACAAGGCTTGATGCATTCGAACAGAAGTTGTACAATTTAGAAAAGTAAATAAATATCATCTATCATTAGACAATTTAAATAAAAAACACTGAAGTAATAGCTCGTTTCATAATTATTATAAAAAGTAGAAAATGGATCGCGTGACGTCGAGAAGAAATTCGAGAACCATACTAGTGCTATAAATGATAGAATGATTTATAATATGGTGACCTCCCCCCTCCAATTCAAACAAAAACTATCCAGGGGGAAGAAGACCCTCGGGTCCCCAGCCTTCACGGATGAGTAGGCCACATCATAATCTTGAATATTTCCACTCACTGAAAGGCTGCGTCGATCCGCAAAGTTGGATCGAAACGTTGGAGCACGAAATTAGGTCGATTCTAATAAACCCGTCCGACTTGATCGGTGTGCTAACAACGCCATCTCCCTACTACGCCTACAAAGATGACGACTGACGAGGGCGTGATAACAAAGCGAAACGATCTTGCCTCGCGCTACGCATTGACCAAGTGAGTGACGTTCATCGGAAGTCCTTTAAACGGAGAACCGTGGAATAGAGGCCGAGCGCTCGACCACCTGTAGCAGGTGTCGGTTGTCAGAGTCTGCCAGCTTGTGGCCACTCCATGATATGTTCGTACAGCCCTAGCTAGCTATAATTGTTTGTTGGTTGGGTTTTCCTCCGTTGGGTGGAAGTGGAAAGCGTGCTAAGCGCTTCAACGACGGATTACGAGACCCTACTCGCTCGTCGAACAGAATCGATCGATACCCCTTTCACAAAGCCCGTGGTGCGTTCTAGGGTTATCCTAGATCGAGGCGTGCCAGCGTTGCAAGGTAGCGTTCGTGATCAACTGTTTGACATGTTATCTCTCAACGAAAGACACGGCGTTATTTATCGCTAAGAGCGGTTTCCTTGGCTATGGTTGAACCTCGATCTCAACGTTACAAAAAAATTGACGAGGCGACACTTCGAAAGTAGGCCTATAGGCAGGGCCGGATTTCCTTATAGGCCCGGCCCTAGGGCGGCAATATTTTAGGGGCGGCATAAAACATTGAAATTATACATCTAGGTGTACAAATGTCGACTTTTAATAATACCCGCAAAATTGGTTAAATATTTTTGCACTTACACAAAACTTTCTATTTTGTATTTTCATGGATACGTTAAATTTGGGCAAGGGAGGGGTCAGGGGGGCAACATTCAGTGTGGGCCTATAAGCGGAAAACTACTAAATCCGGCCCTGCCTATAGGATATATCATACAATATTTTTTATCAAATCATACCATACGACATACACGCCGTTTCCGCTTTGAATTTAAAACCATCAT
>JAQIWH010007370.1:0-11549 GCA_034695005.1 Cryptops parisi
TAGGTACTTGGGGTTTAACGAGGGCACCGACTGGCTTTTACAGCTATGTCATTTGGCCCTCAGACTTTATTGAAATTGGAAATACAAAAATGATGATGAGATGGGGATGATAAACATGGAACAGGGTTTTATGATGCAGGAGAAAACGAAAGAACCCCGAGAAAACCTGCTCCCGTGATGTCAGACCCCGAACTGAATCCACATGACACGATTGAGAGGCGAACCCGGACCACTGCCGCCAGAGGTGAACGCTCTGACCACCAGGTCACCATGGGGCCTCTCGGGATGTATATATATTAAATAAAATAAATAAAATAAAAACTATCATCATATCAAAGTAAAATGTTTCCCTTTGATAGTGTTGACAGGTGGAATCAATTACCGTATGTATGACTTAAGAAAAACAGTATATGATTGCTCAAACTTTAAGTGTATGAACAGTTGTAGTCATTTTAATGGGGGAGTATTGGAGTTTTTTTTAGATGGCCAATGATCTATTTGTAAATCATATATAGTGGTGTCGCTTTGGTTTTGATGCATTGTTTTTACTGATTTGTTTATGCACTGTGTATGTTTTTATCTTTGTGGGTGCTTGTGAATAAATAAATAAATAAATAAATAAAATTACAAATTGTAGTGGGTATTAATCTGTTTATCTGTGGAACATCGTCATCGGAACGAGCAAGAGCCACATGACGTTTCTACGGCACCAGTTCAAAATTTTACCACTTCCTTTAAATACCAGAGCGGAGCTGGTGAAAAATTTGTATTCGAGCGTCAATCTGTTTATAACATCGCTTCCCTGTTCCTGTAGTACGCACCCATTCTTATCTCGTCACCTTGAGGCTGAACTGACATGGGCAGTTCAAATTGTACGGGAGATGAATGATACCACATCAATGGTACCGGTACCAATAATGAAGCGTCACTCTTCTTTCCTCGCAAAAAACAAAACAACAAAAACGTGAGCAATGGCGGCGTTGTAGCGAGTGAAGCTGAACTTTAACCCCATTTCTAAACAGCCTTCTTTAAAAAAATAAACACACCTGCAAGCCCGTCATCCTCGATTGGAGTCGCGTGCTTGTCGGAGAAGTCACACCCATCGACCAAGTTGTGTCTTTCTGGCTATCCTTCTTAAAGCTTTCCCAAATCGAAAGAGATCAAATAAAAGATATAAAAAAGAGAGACGGATTGACCCCGTGGAAATGGCGGAGCTCGTCATTGAGAGAGAATAATGGGTTCGCTCGTTCCGATATTTTACGACCGATTTTCATTCGAGAAGAAGACGTTCTACTCTTTCTGCTGCTAGCTACTGAGGCAACAGCTGCGTGGGTAGAAAAGAAATGGCTCAAAGAGAAAAGAAAAAAGAGGGGGAGAGAGGGCAGTGCAGCAGCGAACGTAAGTAACGCGTCTTCTTCTTCCGCCAAGCGCATGAATCGCAAATCACGCGCTCAATGAAGGATGACAAGAAAGACCGATTTACGACCACTCCTCCCCCGCAGTCAAGACCCGGACGACAAAGGAACCTTCGAGGAACCAACCCATAACCCTTCTTCCTCTTTCTACCTGCCTCGAACACAAAGAAGCCAACGTAGAAAAAATAAAACCCAATCCAAAGTTTCCAAGCAAGTTGGCTACTTCGAACGACTGCCGAAGTTTGGAACGAGATACGATGGCGGTGTCACCGAACAGGTCTATTTGACCAGGCTACCACGACACGCCAGCGGAATTTAACGAGCCTATCTAACCGGAAAATTACGAAATAAACTTCTAATCGACACTTGGCACCCGCAATTAAAAATTATTGTAAAGTCAAATTCTCCCCGTTCAGATGATTTCGGCGTTGGCGCGAGTTTTAATGTTGTCGTAAAAGTAAAGGTAACGTCAGTCGGGTTCCGAGAAAAGACTTTTGGACAACTCTGTGAAAATGCACTTCCTGCCGACGTTATTCTACGACAGACGGTTGAGGTGTAGCTAGGGAACCGTTTTCAAAAGACAGGAAAGACGTGACACGAGCTGTAAAAATTTAATAGCCGAGCGGACGACAATGACTCAAAAGAAATTTCACATCGTCGCCTCCTCGAGACACCGACAGACAACGATCAACCGTTTAAAAAAGTTTTCAACCAAGTTGTTGCGATTAAACTAACTTTCGTCTCACGATGGGCATCCATAAAAAATAACAACACACAATGGTGAGCAAACTTTTAGTCGATCGTTAGCGTAGATATTGTCGTCATCACCATCATCATCATGATGATACGGAACGACTGAAAGCGAACTACCGAAAATAAATCCAAAAGTCGAGTCGAGCGGCCCCTTAAGAAAATCTTCCAACTTCATCCAACTAACATCAACCGAAACGACGATGGCAAAAATATGAAGAAAAAAAATAGAGCCGGGTTTATGAAAGAACGCGTACTTAAATCTAGAAGAAAAAAGAACGTTTCGCCTACTTATGTAAATAACCAGTCGTTAAACAAGCACGTCAATAAAAAGTCAATTTCAAAAAAAAAAAAATATCTCAACATAGTGGTAAGCGGCAACGATGAAAAAGACGACTCTATTTATAGGCATGTGTGTGAATAGGCAACTATACATAAACCGAGACATTGCTCGTAAGCAGCCTTACGACGAGTAGTACTTAGCCAAGCCGCTTCTTGCCGAGTGAGGAGTAGTCGTGCTTGATGGATGGGTGGTGATTATATCGAACTGAACACTCCTCTCCCTATTCAAGCCCATTATGCCAAATAGGACGAGCATTCGACGAGTGGGAGCCTCCTTCGTCTTTTGGAAACGCCAACTTCAATCACGATAATAAAAAGCAAAGTGAAAAACTCATAGAGCTCCGAAGAAGAAGAAGAAAAAGTCAATGCTCTCCAATCGTAGTGTGGCGTGCCGTCAGTCGAGGTTTCAACTTCCCAAGGATGCATTAAAAGAGTTGGCGGACATTCTTCCCCACCACGATTTCCAACTCGAAGTAAACCGAGAAAAACTATATAAAATGGGAAAGAAGAAAAAATAAGAGAGGAGAAGAAGAAGACGACGACGACGAAGTGAGGCAACGCTTCGGTTGCAACGCGTTTGCTTTGGCTGGCTGTCTCATAAAGAACCCTTTCGCTTTTCATTCAGAGAACCAAGAGAACCATTAACGTTCGATTCCGAAACGAGACAAGAACTACGATTATTACATCTCTCCAGAAAATAGGAGCAATTTTTCCTTTTCCTCCCCGCAACGAGCAAAAAGGACCCCGAGAGTCGCTTTTGGTCGAAGGACAACGACAAAGATTTCCCCATCATCCGCGTCACGATAATGATGATGATGAGGAAAACGCGACCTCCAAAGACACACACGAAACTAATACACGACAAAAAAGTGACACGCAAAAAAAGATGAAAAGATCAACTTTTTGCGAAAAAAAGACGCGCTTTGCGAGATTTGCTTTAGAAATAGGCATTGAAATCCATTTCTTTCCTTATAAAGAGACACGTTGTGAATTGACAAAAGGCTAATGGCTTTCGCTAAAAGGATTTTTTTTAAAATTTCTGATAGTCTCCATATTGTAGCTTGAAAAGATATTAAAATGGAATGAAGCCAAACAGCAGAGTGTGAATAACTTTCTTTAAATCGTCGATGATGTTATACATAAAACTTGCAGCCTTTTGCAAAAAAAAAAAAAAGAAAAACATAGTTCCAATGCGACAAGGCCAGTTGACGGAATGGACGATGTCCATATCAACCGAAACGACAACGTCGGCCAAACTCTACCGGAAACGATAATAGTCGTATCATCCTATCCATGACACGTTCATCGGCGTAACGGTAACACGGTTGATGCCACGATCGAAGAGTTCAAGCTGTCGATCGATCGATCGATCGATCTCCGATACCATCTCCATTCCAAATGACACCTCGTCGCCTTCGTCCGAAATCGACCGAAAGTGAACTCGCACCATTGCAACAACGCGAATTCGTGTCACGAGCTATCATGGATACGAATGAACATTGCTAACTGTTGTCACGCGGACACTGACCATCTCGATTTCTTACCAGGTACTAGCGACACACGTTCGTTGTTTTTAATGAAAAGAAACTGCTGTTTAGATCACAACTTTTCCCTCGAGTGAGCCTGTCTTCTCTTTCTTAACGAACTGCTAACGACTTCATTTCAGCGGCTTAGGAAACGGACGGCGAAAGATGGGTCGAGTGAAAAAATCCTCTGGCGATGGGCGAACGAACGAGCGCTGCCTGGTTGCCAGAAACAATAAGCAGTCTTAATTGTAATAAATTTTTCAAAGTCGTCTTCACAAAATAATAAAAATGGAGAGCGTCGACTCGTACTCCACCGAGGAGGAAAACTTGGTCTCTCCGAGTTGGCCTCTCGAGATTCAGCTGGCGCGCACAAAGCCATTCATCGAACGAGGTCCCCTAAAACTCCTTCAAAGTGCTGCAGCCTCCTCCCCCTCCCAAAGTCGTGGGGGTTTGCTGCTCAACAGGCAACTGCACGCGTGGAAAACACGCACGGTGAATTATGTCGCCGAGTTAATGGCTTCCTTAACTAGCTTCTGTTTTAGACGGCACGCCAAAGGAAGAAAAAACTCAAGCGGTGAAAAAAACTTGCGCCCCCTCTCGAGTGAAAAACAAAGTCGTTGTCGAGAAAGTTTCTCCCGATTCGGCAACGTGGTAGGCTAACTGCAGGTCGTCATTAGTAGTAAGACTTCCGTCGCCAGTCTGTCTCTTTCGCTTTGTGTCTCTTTGCACTCGGAACGAGTGTGCGCAAAGGTTCCGCCGACGCAGGAAACCGTCGGAAAGCCGTTAGCACTTGCAGTGCTTTATGAGGCAAAGCGCGTCGACTCCGCCTTCGCTACCGACCGACTCACTATAGTCAACAACCTTTTTTTCCAACCAAAGGGTTAAGCCCTTGTGTCGGTGGTTGCCTTCGACTGGGTTAAATTAAATGATGACCAGTTGAACCGGTCCGTATCGCCTCCTCACGCAGGCAGGCTGGTTTGCTTTCTTTCGCCCGTTTCGGTGACAATGCCCCGTCAAGCGTAGTATTCTTTTTAGCTTTTACATCCAGCGTTTGGTTATAATTAAAATTTTCTCGTATGCTAATCGTGAAGCGATGGCAGTGTGTCTGCCTGGTGTTGGTTTAAGAATAACAAATAAACTTATTTTCCGCGACGAGCAAGTTTGTTTTGTTTTCATTTTTGTTTGTCTTCCTTTTCGGCTCGCTCCACACTCGGAATGACGTTGATCTTAAAGCGTTGATCCGCGTCATAACCACCTCGTACAACGAGCCATTTGGCTTCGACACGAGATGATGATGATGATGATGGTTCGTGACATGAGGGCTGCGTCATATCACCCGTCGACCGTTTCAATCATGTTCCGTTTAGCCAAGTTATTTTGTCATCAATTTATGGAATGTAGCATTGACAATGCTAACGGTTCATATGTGACTGGTAAATAACCCGTCAACGATGGCGAGAAAGGTTTTTTGTTTTCGTTACGCAATTTATTGTTTTAACTCGTATTGCTTTGCAATATTCATTACAGTCAGAGTATTGATTTTAAACTAAGTCTCGGCATTTTCACACACACGGTGACGCTTCCATAATTGGTGAGGAGGAGGAGAAGCACTCTAGTTTTTTTATAGAGTAGGATAACGGACCCGTCCTCTGCCGTTAACTTCGTAACAACAAAAGTGTCGTTTAAACACACAAAATATGTTTAAAGAACGAGCTCGTCGTTTGGATGTAGTTTTTATTTCATTCCAGTTTAAGATGCACAAAATCAATAAATTAAATTATTTAACAACAGCCAATCGTTCGAAGCAAACGCGCGACGAGAAGTGAAAGCACGCGTGGCGGAGTGGCAGTTGTGTTGGCTCCGATAACGATGCTCTGGTAAAAAAGTGTCGCCCACTTTCGTCTCGGGTTGCTACCTTCGCCTCAACGAACACAACGTGCGTACCAAAATAAAGTGAAAAATCGCTCTGGTGTCAATTTGGTGACATAGCTCCAGTTTTACGGATGTGCGGAACCATGTCTTTTTTTTTTTTTCTTTTTTTTTATTTTATTACAGCAGACTTTCGTCTAATATGGTATACAAAACAGTGGTTTTAAAACATTTAAATTAATAAAATCAAGTTGACAGCAAATATTGGTATAATTTTTTGTCGAAATCTTGAAAATTGACATCTTTTGACGATGGATTCGCTGATGCGAACTTGCGGAGCCAATACGGGAGTGAGTTCCAGTTTTCATAGCACCTGTATGGATATCGATTCAAAATTTTAAATTGGTTATTCTTGTTAATGTGTAATTTGTGTGAGTTTTCCTGGCGCTGATAAATTATGTTGTCATATTGTAGGTGGTGGTGGTGTAAAGGATGGAGAGAATTAGATAAGAATCTGGGAAATTCTTTTAGTTGGTGGTATAGTATCAATTTTTTAAAGTCTAATATTTTTAATTGTTGGCATTTGGCTGTAATAGAGGTGCGTTTCGGCAGTTTGAATAGCAATCAAAGTACGTTGTTGTGACTTGTTCTCAGTCTGCGTAAGCGAAAAGCGGTTGCGTCAGCCCAGATCAAGATCCCATAAGTAATTAATGGTAAAACTTTAGTCTTGAATATAACTATCTTTTCTTTAGTAGTCAACGCATTTTTTATTCGTTTTAGAAGAAAGGGATTTTTATTTACTTTTTTAATGTTAGATTCTATGCAGGAGGCAAATGTTAAGTTTTCATCAAACCATACGCCTAGTATATTCATGGTATTGGAGTGAGATCTGTTAGAGCCAATGAATAGAGTGTTGGTTTTTAAATTATTTAATTTCATCTGTCGAGTGTCTTAGTTGGAATACTTTAAAAAAAACAGGAATGTTGGTGAAAACTACAATCGCCCAGTTGCCGTCATTTTGCATTACTCGCAAATTTACTGAATTAATTCACCACGAACCAACAAACTTTTCTTTATAAAAATCTCAAATGTGCCGATGATGCAAATGTTTCTTGTATGTATCATCAAACACAAGGATAAAGTTTTTACAATCCCCACCAGAAGTATCCCCGAGGCACAGGTCAACTGTGGCATGCATACACGTGTATGCAACAAAATGAACAATCGTGTAGATGTGTGCCGTGTCAGCGTCATGATTTGAACTTCAAATCATGGATATCATTCACGGGACATTTTGTACACTTGGTATATAACCTACCCCCACAAAAATATTCAAGGGGTGTAATATACGGGATGTAACAACTTAATTTACCCGGATGTAAATATCAAAACTCTTATCACTACCCTGGTTCCAGAATAGTGCGCGGGCGAAGCCGCGGGGGCACTGCTAGTATCATAATAGATGTTGTATGTCTCAATTGGTCCCTTGAACGGTGCAAAAACAAGACAGACACACACGACCACCACTTGCGAGTGGTGAACGATCTCTGTGCGATGCGAGATATAGATTTACGCCAAGTACAAAAAAAAAACAGTGAACTAGATCTGAAACGTCCTCAATCCAGAATCTTGGTTGGAATTATAGTCTATAGGGTGGGTAGAAATCGAAGTTGCACGTCATGATCAGCAGCAGCCTCCTCAGCAGCGTCGTCTGCACGCGCCAGTCTGTCAGCGGCGAGTCAATGAAGGCTCTCGAGTTCAAACACGGAAACATCAAAGAGATTTCTTTTTTTCCTGCGTACTGTTGCATCCAATCATTCGAGACAAATTTGAAACTATTTTACGATTCATACCACAAGTTCAATTTTATTTTGCACTTGCCAATTCCGATTTTCGTTCCACAGCTTTAACGACAAAACAACGGCAACACACGTTGAAACGTTGATGAATTACACAAATATCAACCACAAACACAGCCTAACCACACATCCTAGACAATCAACACCACGAGTTCAAGTAGAGCTAACTCAACGCAACTTTAAACGTCCAACCTTTTGAAGAAAAATTGGCTTCATGTTCAACCCGCGTCAGCAGCCGACAAGGCCGGGGAGAGGGGGGGGGGGAGATTTTTATTTATTTATTTATTTAAAACAGTCAACAAGGACCAAGAGAGTACAAAATGGTACAAAATGACATACATAAAAACAATGCAAAAAAAAAATTGCAGATGAAACCAAGAAAAGTAAAATCAATAATAAATATACAATGAAGCTTATCAATTCGAATAAAAAAGGTCGGCAACCGTTTCACCCTTTGACCATAAGTGAATGCCACCAATTCATCGTCAGCAGGTTACGAGAGAAAATTATTGTACTTCGTGTTAAATCTGAAGAGCTTTGTTCACCTATTATGATGTATTATATCTATGATGTAATATTATTTGTGGTCTCAATGACCGAGTAAATAAATTAAATAAATATGTCAGAATTGATCTCATTTCGTACTTCTTTGTATTCTTCTAACTCTTGTATGTTATGAAAATTTGGTCCCTTCGGACTGCGAAAATAGAAATAAAAAATTAGTCAACAGCAAAGGTAGTGTCAATACTCGTGGTTGTGTATCGAAGAGCGGTAACGTCAACGGAAGTCATTTATCGAATGTTCTGAACACCCCCTCGAACCTTGAGCACGTTCATCACCATTTCCTTTATTCAATCGGTCGAATGGACTTTAATCTCTGGTGACATTTATGGAAAACGGGAAACGGACGATGGATGAAAATGAAACGGACCAAACGAAAAGAAACGGAAAGGGAATCCGAGCGCCGCCGCCGCGATAAGCCATTGTGTGCAGCAGCGATGTCGACGAGAAAATGCCATTTCCGTCGATTCATTCATCTCTTTTCGGAAATTTTCGGAAAAAATTAATCAACGTTCAAAATCCTCGATAGCTTGTTCGGTAGCCTGGACAAATAACGAATGAAAATTGTACCGAACGGGACGAGCACTTCGTCACTAGGGT
This sequence comes from Cryptops parisi, assembly GCA_034695005.1. Lineage (NCBI taxonomy): Eukaryota > Metazoa > Arthropoda > Chilopoda > Scolopendromorpha > Cryptopidae > Cryptops > Cryptops parisi. The sequence goes on from JAQIWH010007370.1 coordinate 8,923, forward strand.
CAACACTTTCGAGATGAAGATTGGGTTTTAAGAAAGAGCACTCGGCGTCTACCTGCACTCTAGGTTCTAGACCTTCGAGAAATCCAAGTAGGGCCTACGTTCCTCTTTCCACAAACTACGTGATAGTCCATGTTTTCACAGGTCAAATCTCTTGTCACGTGTCATTCACTTTTTGTGGTGCCAACTTCGTCGCTACCTCGGAAAGAATGATCCCCCTCCTCTTATAAGAGAAAGTCCCCTTTGGGAAAAACGTTGGACGTCTCCAACGTAATGCTCTTATCCATCCATACGAAGAGAACAGAGACACTAGTGTCTCTGGAAGAGGAGAACCGATAGGTCTACTGCCGACAAATGGGGAAGGGGTTCTTCGTCCCGTTTCCAGCGGAGAGTAAAACGAGGAGGGAGTAAATAAAAACGAGAAAGAACCTTCTTTACTCACCCACCGACGCGTGCCTGCCTCTCTTCTCACACTTCCGGATGGCACCGAGGTTATTAGGGCAGCGAAATAGACGAAAGCGAACCGCGCACGAGGGGTGTATGCAAATCAAGCCCGGGAACCGAGGTTTCCCACGTGATCGGATTATCGACCCTCTTCTTGAAGGTGATGTAACCTGACTTCTCGTTACAGAGTTCCGGAAGTCGTGAAAAGATGGAGTGCAAAGGGTTGAACGCCAAAAAATCAGACCAAGCGTCGGCTCACTATGAAATCCTCTACCCCTCCAAATTCCTACGATACTAGTCCTAATAAATCAGCCCATCACTTCTTACTAAAATTTATGGACAAACTTTACAAATATAAAACACTACATAAACATGTTCTTATTATAAGCACAGACATAGCAAAAGCATATGATACAATATCTCGAAATTCAGTATTAAATAGTCTTTTTCAAATTGGTGTCTCCAGTAACTGTATTAATCTACTTTATAATTATTTTGTTGACCGTTATTTCCAAATTGGCAATTACACCCACACAAAAACAAAATCCCAAAACGGGGTCATGCAAGGCTCCCCCATTTCCACATTACTTTTTGCTTCTGTCTCAAATCAATTACATAACCTTAATCTTACATCCTACCTCCTATCATATGTTGATGACAATGTGCTCATTATTCCATACTACCCGTATAATCACCATATAGCAGATTATCATCTTGAACAAGATATTTCAAAATTAACAAACTGGTATACAAAACATAATATGAAACTTAATTTATTAAAGACAAAAAAATTGAGTATTTTCTCAAATAATTACATTTCTGACTTCAAGTTACTGGGAGTAAAAATCGACAATCATTTGACTTTCGCAACCCACATACAATATCTTATTTCAACCCTTCATAAAAATATTTTTCTGGCAAAACGATTAAAAAATATTCTTACTACAAAAGAAAAAATCACATTTATAAGAACCAAAATTGAATCTAAACTTACCTATGGTATACTCTTATGGTCTCAAACTAATCAATATCGGATTAAACGTCTTAATACAGCATACAATATCATTATTCGCACCCTTTTTGGCCTATCAATTTATACTTCTATCTCTACAAAACTAAGATACTTCAAACTACTAACAGTTAAAAAATTAATATACTATCATCAAATAAAAGAATTGTTCTCAATTGTTCACGACCAACATCACCCATTGCATTACTACTCAAGGTTTCACTTAGACGATAATAATAGACGAATAGAAACATCATACAAATTTCAATTTGACAAAACCATCCCTTTCTCGTCACATAAAAACTATCCATATAGTGTTTTTGATAAGTGGAATCAACTACCTACACGCATTCGGAAATTGTCCTCTGTAAATAGCTTTCAACATAGTAATTATTCCCTTTTTAAAAAGAAACTATATAAATATTTTAACCTAACCGAGTAGATGTATAAACAACCAAAAAAAAAAAGCAAATGTTACTAATTTGTTTATTTATGTTGTTGTTTAATTTGTTGTTTCTGTTGTTTGTTAGTTATTTTCGATTTTTGTAAATCGTTTTTATGAAAAATAAATAAAAATAAATAAATATGTTTTTTGTTTCTTTTATGTTTTTTTTTTTTGTATACTATTTTAAATGTTCTTTTTGATGTCCGCCTGAATGCTTAGCCGTTTACGTATTTTGATGACAATTTTCTCCTTCTGAATTATCCAAGATATGAAAGGCATGTCGGAGATTTTTGTATTCATAGTCACCTTTCCAAAATGATTGAGTAGTTTCATGAAAAAAAAAATGAAACTCAATTTAAAAACTCAAATTGTCAATTTTCAACCTTTACAATGTCCAAACGTAGTTTAAATCTATTGACTGTCGAGATCAACTCACACCTAACATTTACGAGTCATTTTGAAAAAGTGATGTCTAGAATGAACAAAAATCAATTTTTAAACTGTTAAAAGAATGTTTGTCCAACAAAGAAAAACGAACTCTTTTGTTATCCAAAATTGTTCCAGTTCTTGTTTATTAGATTTTACTTAGAGGGGGGTTGGAGATAATTTCAGTGCACTTGGCACTGCTGATGAGTTGTCTAATCTCTCTTCTTCCCAGCTTCTTCTCTATGTACAGAATTATACACACAGTATTCTGAAAAAGTTTGGTTTAAAAACCAGAAGTAATACTTT
>JAQIWH010007371.1:0-11548 GCA_034695005.1 Cryptops parisi
AGCTATGTCATTTGGCCCTCAGACTTTATTTAAATCAGAAATGCAGAAATGACGATGAGATGAGGATGATAAACATCGTGAGTGTTGAACGTGTGAGTGTCAACACTCTGGTCAATTGATCATGTATACAGTAGAAAGCATCAGCATATGAACTTTGGGTTTTATGTTCAACTTGAGGAAATTCAAATAAGTTATTGACATTGGTTTCTTAGCCATTAACTAACAAATGATGCTAGTTACCAAACATCGTGGAACCAATTAGGCCATAATGTTGACATAAGAGGATCATCATACACTTTTGACTCCTGAACACGTGGGCGTGCCCGACTTTGTATGATTGACTCATTTATAGTTAAAAACTATTGAATAAGAAGTTATATAAATAGGTTAATAAGAAAATGTAATTAATCCTATGAAAACTGAGATGGATACCTGACCTGATATGTGTATCAGTGTATGTGTTTATAGACTATATGAGATAAAAATTATTCACATATTATAAAGGGTGTTCAGTTCACCATGTAAGCTCCTGATTTTGGAGTGTATTTATAAAAAAATCAAACGCTTTTTACCCACTTTTCCTTTTACTTTACTTACGATGTGAAAAGTGGTAGTATGGTAGGTAGATAGTTAGAAGTGAGTTAGGTAGATAGTAAGAAAGAAAAAACCATTTCTGAGGCTGTTTTAGATTTAACGATAGCAAATGCAACATGGCAACAATATACTACATGCATAGCATGTCATTCATTCAAACAAATGAGCTTTCAAAACTCGTTTTTTATGATAATGTGTCTTGTTATCTTGTTTGAAGGATTTCCAGTGTATACTGGTGCATCGATGCACCTTGACGTCATAGATGCACAAAACCTTTGGAGACCCCTCGGGTTCAAAATTCTTGTAAAACTCGTGTAATATGGCTTAAGAAGACGAGGTATCTTATACGAAGGCGGTGATATTCAATCGGCCAACGAGAGGGAGAATTCTCGAATTTCTTAGAAATCGTAATAAAGTATACGTATGAGGATAGACCAAATAGCGTGCGTAAGAATGTAAGATGCGGTTGTGAATAATAGATAAATGCGACAGGCACTAGTATCATTACCGGACCGCTAATAAGCCTTAGGTTATTAAACAAATAACTTCAGTCTTAAATAATGTTTTTTTTTCTCTTTTGTGGTTACATTATTCTTTAACTTTTTTGTCAAAAAAATATTGCGAGAGTGTTCAATATGGTGGGTGAAATTAAGACGAGCATCGAATTTTTCATGAGAATTTTTTTATTGCGAAAAACAACATTATGCATATAACATACCCTTTAACTGCTAACGTCAACTCACCTTCCGGGTCTTATTTGATGTTTGCACGAATCAGATCGATTGGTGTGTCGGTCAACATGAGTAACTTAATATTGACTAACTTCACGTTCGTTCTACGAATACATCCGAATACATAGGCTCATCTGAACGCATAAGCTTTCATAGGGCAGTGTGGTACAGAATGATGTCTACTATGTCGTCGTTTCACACACATTCGTGTGTATTATCTTTCAATTGTTTTTTAGTTGATCGCTGATTCGATTCAATGCTAGGTGATGATATTAAGGAAAATGACTGATGACGTGGTTGATTATTAAAGTGGCTAAAAAATGACCCCAGTCTTTTTATTGGTATATTTTTTCCAATATAACATTTTTTTTTAAAATTAAAACTATGGAATCTAATCGTTTTGAAGAAAAAAAAAACAATGCACACGTGGATTCGATTTGAAATCCAGATGAGTTTGTTGGGAAGATCGAGGAAAATAGAAGAGCAAATAAAATAAAGGAAACAGGAACTAGTTTCCTGAACATTCGACCGAGTGAACAAGTGACAGAATTGCTTCGGTGTCGGAAGCAAACGAAGAGCGACGAACAGACGAGTGGTGATTCATCATTTATGTTGACAAAAAATAGACACGACTGATTCTCTAATTTGCTGCAATAATGATCTTCATCGAAACGAGGCGGAGGAAATGAAGAGATCAGCGTTGATTGGCCATCTGCACACTTATTTATCGAAATGAAACGTCGACGATTAGACAAGTCGATGCTAGACAAGCACCACCATCAGCAGCAGTAGCAGCAGCAAACGTTGTCCTGTCGGTAGTTAATCCAATCTTTACCACCAACCACCAATGAGTACCTCAGCGTCGTCTTCGTCTTCGTCGTCTTCTTCTTCAACGACGCCGTTCGACGCAGTTCCTTACGACAAGTATTATCTCTACGACTCGCTATGGTTCGAAGACGGAATCACTTTTCGTCGTGTCACTGAGGAGTTCTGGGGCATCGAGCCGTGGCCGGTGCTGGTGTTCGCCACCGCTTACTTCGTCCTCATCTGGCTGCTCAAGCGATACATGAAGGACCGACCGCCGATGCAAATGCGGTATCCGCTCTTCGTGTGGAACTGTACTCACAGCCTCATCTCGTTGGCGGCCATCGTCCGTTGCGGGCCCGACGTTATCGTCAACTTCATGCGCCTCGGCTATCGCAAAGTAAGAATCTTCAGCCGAGGCCGTCATGTTCCTATTTCTATCTACATGTGTATTATCTTAGCAGACGACGCCCACTCGTAAAAATCTTTTTTTTTATCTCTACAGTATACCACCAGTTTTCAACCAGGAATACACGAAACTTAAGTGGGGGGAGGGTGTACAACATAAAAACCATTCCGTAACGGCGGAATTTAGCTTGCTATAGTGTTGAAGTGTCCACGAAGGTATAAAAATATATTCAGGTACTTATTACTGGCTTGAATTAACCAAGAAAAGTAAGCAGTACGCCCTAATTAGGGGAGGGAAAAAAGTAAATTAAAACATTGAGGACTACTGGAATCTGTAAAAAAAAATTACCACCACCCTCTGGATCTAAAAAGTGCTCGTTCGTACGAAAGTCCCCCCTCCCTTAAGCTCACTATTTTTCCCACGCATAACCTACAAAAAAGGTATTCGCCAAGTGTTTAAATTCCCGAACCAAAGAGAATGTTTTCAACGAAAAAGCTGATTTGTTATTGTGCTTGGAAGTTATTGCCATTGGTCTGCTCTACTTCTTTCCCGGCTCTCGTAGTTCGTTCGTTATCCGAGATCGTTGTCTCATGAAGTAGACCCTGTGGTTGGTATCATAACCACGTGTAGTCTAGAAGTAGCGTTTTATTCATGTTGCTTCGCAATATTCGTTCACCCGTGAATATGATTATTTACTCTCACGTTCTTACATTCTTAATCTGTTTTCTATCATGACAGTCCGTTGTTATAGTTTAAATGTACACACTTGCATCGCTATGTATGAAAATCTCGTGGATCACTGGAGATCACCATAACAACGGGAAAGTAGGCCTACACAAAAAATGTTCCAGACACAAACGTAAAGATGTTTCGTTCTTTAGCATTATTTTAATTTGAATATGTAACCCCATGTTAAGGCAAGTTTTTTTCTTAAGGACCTAAGTAGAACTTTGATGCTTGTTAAAATTAGTTAAGAGTTGCTTTTGTTTTATTTTAATGTAGTTACAGTATCGCCAAACATGTAGATAATAATGTCATTTTATGAAAATTAAGTGTTTTGTGAGATAGTTTTTCGTGTTTTCTGAAAATTTACCTCACGGGACTTAAGCACGTTAGAAAAAACGATTCACCATTCATATCTAGTTTCTCGAACATGATAATGATGATGATGACGACGAGCTGAGCTCACAAATGCTATTTTCTTTATCCGTTTTGCTGGTATTAGATCTTTTTTTTTGCGCTTACCTTCTTAAGATCCGAGCTCAAATGGCGATAAAACTGAAAGGCACAAACAACAACAATCTATTCTTGTTCACGTCGTCACTAGCGAAAGGAGCTGGTCTATGTACCGTACTTTTGCTGTCACCACCAATTAAAATCACGAATAAGCAATTACTTACACTTGAATACCCAACGCGACTTGTGCGAATTCTTTTTGTTTCGTTTCAATGACATTCACATGCTTATGTCTACCTTGTTGTTCCTACCTTGATGAATAAAATAGATGCTTGTCAAGGATTTACAAGGTATGTCATGGTCGCTTAAAACTTCAACTCTTATATATCGTGACCACCGGACATAAAATGGTCAGAAACCTGCCCTAGAATGCTCTTAAAAACTGCTCAACTGAAATAACCCGAGCTGCTTTTGCTTAACCTTAGTCGCCCAAGTGGCACGTTTTTTATTTTTTTATTTTAGCAATTCCCAGGGACCGAAACCAACAATAAACAAGGCATTAAACAACAAACCTACAAAATCACTTCACATCACATCAACAAAACACAACAAAAAAATCGATCCAATTCACATAGTTACCTAACCGTTGGGTGATTTATATGCTCCATAGAATTATGGGCGGTGAAATTACCGGACACTCCGAGTGGCCTATCGAGGCATTAAAATAAGTTTTTAATGTACTTGTTCTTTTCTATACGTACTGTATTTCCCTTTGACTTTTAGCTAAACAAATATGCATGTTTGTTTTACAACTTACTTGCGTTCAGAGTTTGAACGCAATAAACCTTAATAATGGATTGGTTTGTTCTTTTTCCCCCTTTCTTTTCCCACTGTTTTTCACAGTCCCTGGTGGTGATGCCGCCTATAAACGACCTGCCCATAGGACTTTTTTGGGCCATCGTGTACGGGTATTGCAAGCTGTTCGAACTTGGCGACACGGTCTTCCTGATCCTGCGCAAGAAACCCACCACGCTGCTGCACACGTTCCACCACTGCACCACGCTCATCGTGACGTGTTACGCCAGCCAACAGGAGGAACATCGCGCCTACTTCCGCTGGTTCGTTCTCATCAACTTCTTCGTTCATTTCTGGATGTACGCCTACTTCGCCGTCACCGTGTGGGGGATAAAACTGCCCCGAAAGGTGCCCATGGCGCTTACCCTTCTGCAGATAGCGCAAATGCTCTTTCTTTTGTACCTCTTGTCGGACATCTTCGAAATGGTGAACAGTGGACTTATTCAGCGCGAGAACATGAATTTTCTTCGGGTGGGGATCGTGCTTGGTGTTGTCAACATAACGCTCTTCTGCAATTATTTTTACCGTGCCTATATTGCCGATAGCAAACACCGGCGGCCAAAGGACGAATGACACTTGTTTAACATTATCATCAGGAGCGTCATCATTTTGTTGTCGTGGTGGATTCTAGTTTTCTGATCCTAGATCTCTCTTTCGTCTATTCCTCGGTTGTTGGACACAACGTCTTCATAGAGAGGTACAATCTTCTTCGCCGTTTTGTGTTTGTGGACAAGACAAGTCAAACGAAATGCTGCTGCTGCTGCTGCTTTTCCTAGCGAACGTTCCCTCTTCTTTAATTACCCTTGCACTCCCGGGGAGTATAAATTCGATTCGATGATGGTCGTTCTTGCCAACCCGCTTTTTTAGCTTTCACTGACAACTTTCGTTTTCACCCGACAGATCTGTATAAACATGCACCTGGCAAAAAAAAAACTACGAAAATCATTTCAAACCTATCAAAAAGTTGATTACATTTCATTGAAATAAAAACAAGATGACCACGATGTAACCAAATTATTTAAATCGACATCTAAATAAAGTTTATTACTTTAAAATACCCCGCTCAGCAGGCTGTTTGGTTCAGGTTGAACTTGTTACAGTAGAATCGTCGTCCGTGAATGAAATAGATGGATTTTAAACCAGCATAATTCGAACTAGTGGACTCAATTATTAATTAGTTTGATCGAATTTTCACATACAGGCTGGATTATTTTCATGAAACATTTGGGATTCTAGGGTTTAGGCGATGGCGCCGTAACAAACACGCGCTGAACAAAAGCGCGCAATGCTAACCACCCTGACGAATGAACACAAGAAAAAAGTTCGAATATGATACCTATTACAGGCGAAATATTACAACACTTATGTGTTTTGAGCTAATTTTTCTAATGACAAAAGTTGTTGAAATAGTAGAAACTTTTTCAGTTAATGTTATAGCTATTCAGCATAATGAATTAAAAATAACTATTATTGGTAGTCGGGCTATGGGGGTTATTTGAGATATAATATGTTTGATAATTATACTAACTAATTTTAAGCGATAAAGATTTTCACTATTTTAACTAGAGCACCACGTATCTAACAGTATTTTGCTAGGTTGATGGTTGTTGATATTCTGTTGTTGCATTTTGAGTACCACCGTACTATGCGTATGTGTTATTATGAAACACCGTCGAAAATTGCTTTTTTTAAACTCACATTTTCGAAATTAGGTCCATTATTACCAATTTACCAAAATATTTACAACTGAACAACGAACAAAACTCGTAAAATTTTATTTTCAAAATCAGCGATCAACTATTCTCACGCCAAGAGCATACCAACTTTTGAAAGAGGACTGGAAAAATTTTGACGTTGCCGATAATCTGACGATTTCAATTCTTGACAATCTGACGGTTTCAATTCTTGCACCAAGTGCAACTTTTATGCCTACAAATATAATTCCTTCTTTAAAATGCACCGCAGTGACGTTCAAGACATCCCAGCTGGCCGAACGTCTTCGGGTCGACGTTCATGATTTTCCTTGAATACGCCCTTCCGTACTCAATAATTTTTTCTGTGCGAATGGAACTTGGTCTCCCGGATCGTGGCAAGTCACTTTGGAACCTGTGCTGAAAACGTTGAATTAAGCGAGTATATACAGCATAACTTGGAAACTTGCGTATATCAAAAGGGCTGGTTAAAGTTGACAAACTGAATCATTGTCGATTGCAAAATTCAACTAATTGTACAATTCAGCCTGTTCGTGTCTATTGATTCTTTGGATCGTTAATAAAACAATAATGCTCGGAATAGAATAAAAGCCGGATGTCAAAAAGAAACAATGAATTTATATTATTAATGTATTCCTTGTTGTGGTCCCAAGGGACTGCAAAATAAAAACAAGTTATTTCAGTGATTAGATGACGATGTTATACCGTTAGGCACATCTAACTAATACTAGTTGCTAGTACATAATACAGGCTACTATAAATGATAGGCTGGCCAACATAATTATTAGTAAAACAAGTTGTTTATGAAATTTACGATTAATCGAACGGAAATTTTATTTTATTTTATTTTATTTTTTACGATCCATCGGGATCAAACAGAATCAATACATTGAAAACAGTAAAAAAAGGATCTTCAAAAAAATAACATATATACAGAATAAATAAACAGACGGCTCAATGTCCAAAAATCACCCATTTTTAAGTATGGAGTCAATTTGTTTAAAGTTAAAATTAATTTCTAATTAAAGATACAGGATTGTCTTCCTAATACGACAATGAAATAAAATTCTTAGGTTATGTGAAACACGTTTCTCATTTTTTCGCAACCATTGAATGACAAAAGTCACAAATAACAAAACGCGAGTTCAAAATAGACGCTGTAGTTTTTAGTTGTAAAATTTAGGTTCCACTTGTGGCTAATCGAAATGTCGAACGAACTGTGTTCTTTAATAAAATTGGAAACATTTTCCACGAATTTTTGTTTTTTGTGTTCAGTGCTGTTAATATAGTCGGTACATTTCGAACGCTAAATCAAATTTATATATAAGTAACGGTGATTAATATTTTAATTTCGAGGTATACTATCTCTTCGAGATGCGTGCAATGAAATAAATTAATAAGTGTGACATTATACCTGGAACGAGCACCCTACCTCGTTTGCTGGCAACTTTCTAACTATTTTTCAGTGCAAACAGGAAGAAGGTTCACGTCGAACTCGAATCATCGTACAGGGAAAAATAATAACTGTGACAACAGCTGGTTCTCAATTACGGTACGTGATTTGTAAAGGAAAAAGTCGCATTGCATTACTGTCCTCAGTTATCAAAATGAATTGAAATACCGTGTTACTACAACTTCTCTTTCAGTTTAACTTCATGGAAAAATAAAATTTTAAAACATAAAATGGAAAACAAATTTTTCGCGAATATGGGTGACGACAGGACTGCGATGACACGAGACAACAATGACGTGCGCGTGCTTCAGTCGCCTTTATAGATTGGTCCGTTCGTACCAAAAGGAAGTTGAGAAGATTATTTCGAAAATTGCTGCCTTTTTCGAAACGATAACCGAAAAAAATATATATATATTGAGACAAGGAAACAAAAATATTTCTTTCTATTATGAAAGAAGACCATAAGACACCTCAGAGATACTCAGACCCTAAATGTATCACGTACTTTTTTTTGTATGACTCATTGTTTTTGTAGTTGGAATGTATTTTTCGGTTTATTTTCTATTTTTCTTTGTATTACTGTTTTTTTGCGTGTTTGAATCTTGTCCTATTGTTCAGCTTTGAACGCAATAAAGATTATATATAAATAATTTTACTTTTAGATGAAACATGTTGTTGTGATCGACATTGAAATATTACTTCATTTTCACTAGTTGTGATTAAAGAATACTCTTTTAAGAAAACCAGGATCCGAGTTTTTTTTGAGGTAACGACCCAGTTCAGAGAAGAGAATAACAACAAAGGGAAAAAGGAAAACAGACAAAAAGGAAAAGCGTGAACGACATTTCGTCCGATCGAATGCAGAAGAGTGTCAATCAGTGTCATTCAGTGGTAGTGATTGTTGTTGTTATTGAGATTGAGAAATGCCAGTGACGAAGAGAATTGTGGGGGCGATTGAAAAATTTCGTCAACTTGTTACAAAAGAAGTGATAATCAACAGGAGGAAGAGGAAAAACAAAAGAAGGGCATTGGTGGGTTTGGTGGGTCGATGATTGGTTGTCTCAATCCGTCGAAGGAACTTTTGAAGCTCTAAAGAGGGAAAAAAGGTTCTTTTTGGAAGGTGACATCGGTGAGTAGGGCAGTCGTCTTAGTCCGACCGAAACAACAGGACGTGTCCAAAAGCAGTCATCTGGTACAAATTGTCGACTAGTGACTGACTGACCGACTGTTGTTGAGTCTTTGCCTTCATCTGTGTCTTCGTCGTCTCTCACCACGATGGATGCGTTGTCGTCGTCGTATTTGGACGAGCTCCCCCACCATAGCTACTTCAACCACACGCACCTGTGGTTCGAGAGCGGCATCGGTCTGCGCCGTTTCACCGAAGGCGTTTTGGGCGTGAACCCATGGCCGGTGCTGATGTTCGCCATCACTTACCTCAGTATGATTCAGGTTCTTGCGTGGTACATGCGCGATCGGCCACCAATTCCCATGCGAAACACGCTTTTCACGTGGAATTGCTTCCACTGCTTCATCTCGCTCATGGGCATCGTCCGCATCATGCCCGACGTCATGTTCTACATACGGCAATTCGGTTTCCGCAAAGTAAGACCTTTCTGCTGTTATTTCGTTCTCTGTCGCGTAATTATTCATGTCTTCCACCATAAAGTGGTTAACCCCGAAAAGGGATTTATTTCTGGTAGAAATCATAAAAAATATACCGTACTCGAACGAATGATAATGATGTTCGAAGCCTATTTCTCACACTGTTTGTTTCCGTTAACGACGGTTTAACACGAGTTTATGGTCTAAAACTATTCTATTCTGAAAATTGTTGACAAGGTCGAAACACAGTGTAGACGAGTAGAACGTAGCATTTTATCAGCCATTTTGGCACGCGACTTAGAACAACAAGGAAACCATCTTCAGTGATGGAATAACAAATTTGTTGTTCTAGCGCGTGCCTATTTTTTTTCCTGGAATCTTTTCCTCGAGCCGATAGTCGCGACTCAATTTCTGCCGTGTGTCAATATGTTCGTTCGAGCAACCTTTCGTTAATGTCAACAGATTATACGTAACTGAAATAACAAATAACGAACGACAACAATTAAGACCAACCGGGGCACTTTCAGGGTTTGATTCGAGATTCAATTGTTCATTTAGAAGAGTCAACAACCCGAGTGAATTTTTTGTTTACGTGAATATTTTTTGTTTGTTAAAAAACGGTAAAAGTAAATGTCAGCACAAGTATCGGCTAATATTGTATTCATCGCCCATTTTTGGACTTTCCTTCACTTTTCAAATTAAACCTTTTTTTCTTCTTACCAAAATCGACCAAGACGCGATATGAGATTATCGTACTGCTTTGGTCAATCTGGAGCGTGGTTATTCCTATCCTAATGATATCTAGCAGCTTCGCACTTTCTTTTGATTTGAATATAAGGTCCCAAACTTGTGTCATGCGACGAGGTTAGATTTGATGTTTCCTCTTGTTTTTTTACCCAGTCTCTGGTGGCGATGCCTCCACTGGAGCACATGGACGTGCAATTGTTTTGGGCCATCGTGTACGGTTGGTGCAAAATCTTCGAACTGGGCGACACGATGTTCCTGGTGCTCCGCAAGAAACCCGCCACGTTGCTGCACACTTTCCACCACTGCACCACGCTCGTGCTGGCCGGATACGCCAGCCAACACGAGGAACATCGCGCCTACTTCCGTTGGTTCATCAGCATCAACTTCTTCGTCCACTTCTGGATGTACGGGTACTTCGCCCTCACCACCTGGGGCGTCAAAATGACCCGCAAGGTACCCATGGCGATCACCATCCTTCAGATGACGCAGATGGTCTTCTTTCTCTACACGTTGCTGGAGTTGTTCGACATGGAGGCACGCGGTCTCATCCGACGACAAAACATGACGATCATGTACGTCTCCTTCGTGCTCGCCTTCCTCAACCTAATGCTGTTCGCCAACTACTTCTACCGCGCTTACATTGCCACCGATAAACACCAACTTAAGCAACGTCGAAAGGACGAATAACACCTACGATCATGTCGTCGCCCTCTTCGCCATTCTGTTCTTACTTTTCTTACTACTTGACTTGTCTCTTCCTCTCTTCCACTGTCTACTATTAAATGTTGTTGTTGGATGTCATGCATCCGACATTGTCTTTCGTCTTCGTGAGTGTTTCTTTTTCAAATCATGGTTTATTTTGAAACCACTTCTTATAACCGCCGCTTAATCTTCATTTCCGTGTGACGAAATATTGCCGAATGAGTACACAATGACTATACTTAGAGAAAACATGCTGGTCTACATCAACAGCCGATAATAAAAGATTTCCGATTGTTAATACGCGATAAAAACACAGCAGGAGTCTGTCCGACAGTCGCAAGCGACACACAAACTGAACACACTCTGTTTGTAATCAATATTATAATAAAACATATTTATTAATCGTAGATGAGCAAAGCATTTGAAATCATTTTACAACTCTGTGGCTGATACTATATGTTATCGTTGTAGATTTAATCAGGCCCCGAGGTTTTGGTAAATTTTGAAGTGCCTGAATTTGGTTGATGGCCGTTGATATGATATTGATTTTGACAGTTCGTTGAATACTACAGTACAATACCGGTACTCACTAATTAACTCCAAACGTGAATAATTTAATGATCTTCTAATTCAAAGACAGGGATGCCGAGTACTTAAGTACCGAATACTTAAGTACACGTAACAAATACATTTTCAGTACTTGGTACTTGTATTTAAGTACTTTGAAATATGTAGTACTTGGTACTTGTATTTAAGTACAAAC
>JAQIWH010007372.1:0-11548 GCA_034695005.1 Cryptops parisi
TTGCCTTAACAAAGGCTTAACTGGCATTTTTAAGTAAATGAATAAAAAAAGCCCGTCATTACGACGGGCTATAACTATACTAGTATTATCATGAACGTCTGTAAATGTCAGTATACGTTTAATTCCCAGATCACTCACAAAGTCGCAAGTCGCTCATATGTGAACCTAATATAAAGCGTATAAAAAGTCATTCATAAAAACTTTAATGCAAGAAGTTCCTTTTTGTTAACATCGAAATACAAAATTCCAACAAATACCCTGTATACTGTTGTTTGGTCTTACCTGAAATTCTTAACCCGGATTTTCCTAGAGCTGCTTTCAACAAAGTGAGTGACATTGCGCCGGATGCAGCAGACGTTGCGCTATGCACTTCCTCATGCACATGGGACTTCGTTTGGATGTCTTGATGGTCGAAGAGGAAGAGGACGCTCGCTTCGCCTTGAGCCATTTTTTGAACGCTAAGAGATTTGATTCGAGCTGGTCGTTGTTCTTATTTTTGGTGTGCTTACTGTTCTCACTTCTGGAGAAGTAATCGTATAAAGCATCGTTCGACGACGACGGCGAAGATGGTACGTCCACAGTGAGACTACTGTCGTTTTCAGTTTCTTCACTAGATGAGTCTTCTTCGTTAACGAATGGAGCGGTCGAATAAAACGGTGGAGGTTGTAGGTCGGAGTTGGCCAATAATTTCTGAAACTCGTCCATATTCTCATCATAATAGTCGTAAATGGATGCTGAAATTTAGAAATGAGAAAATGGTTAGATTTAGGCAATATTGGTTTTTCACAATTGAATTACAAAATATGACAAGAAACTTCCTACGCGTGGGAATCTCTGTACCAAGTAACTTAATGTTTAACAACATACAAAACAAAACATTAAAAAAATAATCCCCCATAAAGATAATTGGTGGAATAGTACGAGATAAACACAAACTAGTTATAAAAAGTACTAAAATACAAAAGTACAAAAAAGTTACAAAAAGTTACAAAAAAGTAAAAAATAAGTACTAAAAATACTGTAACTAAAATTTCATGAAACCCGTGTACACAGCTATAAAGGTAAATTGTTTGTTCGCTATAGACTATAGCGTTTCAATACACTTGACTTAAAATTTTGATATACATTTGCTAGCTAGGTTTTAAGCTATCATTATTGCTACTAACTGTGTTAGAAAGTCGAAAATTCCGTTTTTTGAGACTTCCTTCCAAAAATATAATTCGCGAATTTACTTTTGGCTTCAAAGTCTATTTTACATGTCAAACGACCCCAATCAAATTCAATCACTTCCAACTATTTTTTCTGACGTCATACACACATTCGAGAGCGTTTTAGTGTTTTCGATCAAACAACGAAGAGTTCTGAAACGCGCCCGGATGACGTTAAAAAAAATAGTTGGAATCAATGGAATTTGATTAAAAAAGTTTGACGTGTAAAAACTCTTTTACACTCACGTTGTTAAATGATTGGTTGTTAAGAATGAATTAAGGAAAGTGTTTATCGTTTATACTCACATGGTTATACAATATAAACCAAGATTTATAAAATTACTATACTGTACATAATTATTAAGATTGGTTTGTGTATCTGTCTGGAACGTTTTTTTTGTGTACTCATGTTGTAACGGTGAGCCCTCAGTGACAGGGGTTCTTCACCATAACATGCGAGTGTGTATGTACATTTAAATTACAACAATGAACTGCGTGTTGAAAAATAGCTCACTATACAGGGTGATTTCGAAGACTGTGCAAACTTTGAGAATAAGTTCCAGAGACCTAGACAAACGGAAACTGACTCATAAACTTGTGGTTGTAAACGAATTTAATCGTTCTAATTAAAACCTGATTACTTTCGTTCTTTCACATGTTCCTAAATTAAGTCTACACATCTGAACAACAATTTACAACGCATAGACTCCATTTTTCGTTACAGTTACACAAGTAGATGAAAAAATATTATCTTCTATTGATTCTTTGACATTGTATCTGTCCTTTTAAATGCGACATCAATCTAAATAGCACATCGGTTCAATTAGCTACCATGATTCACTACTGATGTAACCAAGAAAACAAATGCGCAATTGTATTGCAACACTGTTGCAAAAAGTTGTTAACCCTGCCTTTTTATTTTTCAAAAAGCTTTCTTTTACTTCCGTCCATTTTGTTTTTTGCTAATTGACGTCATCTATCCATGGCATTCTATAAGCCTACAAGCACCATTTGTTATCTTCCGTGTTTTTTATGGGTGTGTACAGGGCGACATCACATGGTTTTGATGGGCAATGGCCATCGTATCACCTTGACTACCTCTAATTAACGACCAATTCATCAGTGAATTGAAGGTGGTGTGCCAGTGAGCGCTAAGAATCCTTCAAGACTAACAATTTGGTCTCTCACATCCACCTTAAAGATTTTTTTGGAGGCCAAAATAAAAGTCGAAAATTAGCTCTGACTTTTGGGCGGTCCCACGAGAGGTTCGACATTAAAAAACACTTAGCTTGCCTTTAATTCGATCAAAGATCGTCCCCACATTTATAAATTTCGATGATTAACATGGTACATTATGTAAATAAAGATCTTTTACATAACGGTAAAATAGAATACAACAAGTACAAATATATTTTAAGCCATATTATACAAAAAATGAACCATTACAAATGGTTATTAAAATACTATACTGAAACTTAATATTAGTGTATTAGAATTTGATGACATTGTGCAAGTCAATCGTCGTTATGACTGAAAACAAGTCAATTTATAATCATCCCCCAAATTTTTCATTTATTACCAATCTTTTCCCATTATTTCCGATTAGTAGACATCGAGATAATGACGGCAAAGTTTTCAACAATTGAATTGAAAAAAAATTTGATACTGCGGTTACGTAAGTTTCAGATATACAGTAGTATTAAAAGCTAATATATTTGAAAAAGACGTAATTGCAGTATCAAGTTCATTCTCTAGTAACCAATACAACTCGTGGCCAGTCTGTGATAACTTTAATATCTATCCTTCAAGATGAACAATACAAGTCATGATACGTATGCATACAATTCTATTTATTTGTCATATAATCAATAAATATAATCATTATAATCAATAAATTTTCCATACTCTATCTAAATAAAATAAAATAAATAAATAAATAAACTTATATTTTCAGAATATCATATACAGTATGAACTGTATACAAGTCATATGCAGGGTGTTCCAAAAGTTTGATTCCATAGGATATGTATTAGGCTATAGGCATAAAAATTATGTATGTTATGCAGATGTGTTTAAAGATCTTGAACGCGTTCGAAAATGCGTTGAAGTAAACGGATGTTATTTTGTCAAACATGTGTTATTTTGTTAAACAGTCTCATTTAACTGATGAACCAACTGACTAATTAATGAATTGAATAAAACATTCCCACTAGAGGGTTGCTTTTATACTTTTTCTATGAGATCAGACTTTTTGGGACACCCTATATGTAACAAAACACAGTTTCTTTGGATCAGTGTGACAAGTCACTAGGGACTGATGTAATTAATGTAGGTTAACGTACGGACGCGTAAACATGGGATCAACTCAAATTAGTCGCATAGACGTTGTTTTTCCACGAACATCCTTGATATACGTATACGTCATCATGTTCCCCTGTATTTGTTCACCATGGTTAATTTTCCATGGTTAAATTTGGCACAAATCCAATCATCCAATTATTCAATGTAAAGTTTAACTTTGTTTCATGCAAAATCTTATAAAATGACAAATTTTTACTTTTGACCGAACACTGATATCTTGAAAGATATCTCTAATAATTGATTAACCTTAACGAAAAATAAGTTAATCAATATATTTTTATGTTTACCAGTAATGGGCATTCGTTTATATTATTAAACTAAAGACAAAAATAAAGTCATTAAGAATTAGTATGATTCAGCGAAAAAAAAATAAATTGCACCCAAAAAAAAATGTCAATCGATATTCGATATTTTTGTTCTTTATATAGATAACAATACCAAAGATGTATTGAAAAAGTAAGTTTGAACAGTTTTTGAAAACTATAGGAAGCAAACAGTGGAAAAATTCTTAGTTGATGAAACTATTCTTCTTCCGTAGTCATATTTCACTCAAAGTAATAAGACAAGAACTAAATCCTCGGAGCAGATTTCAATTTCACATCGTTTTCTGCCTTAGTTACGACGACAGTCATCGCAACTGTTTTCAACTGTTGTCCGGCTCATAATGAAAACAAAATTGACAAATTATTTGACAATTTGCCTTTTCACAAATTGGTTGGAACGTACTGAGATTCCCTATATATTCCCTGTATATATAAAATACGTAAGTGAGAAAATGACTTTCACAGATGGTGAACGTGTTGTTGAAAACTGTTTCATTATATCTATTTTTGTTTTCCTGTTATTAAAGAAACGAATTTGTAAAAATAATGTATAAACTAAACACCAAGATTGCAACTGTGAAATTACCCATTTATATACTCATGTAAACAGCAACTTAAATATACAAGTGTAAGTAGTATCAACACCTTTAAAGAACAACAGAGCCCGGTTGAGTAAAACGTTTCAACGCTTCAAAAGTTAAAAGAAAATAAATTTCTTAACGAATCATAAATCAGAGTTTGATGCTAAGGCTAAACCAGCACATTCATCACTCCAGAATGCGAAATTAAGTATAAAACGTGTATTGCTCGAATTTTCTTGGAAAACAAACCCATTGAATGGCTTGATGGTCGTAAATTATAATCAACAACAACAACCTATAATAACTATTATTACACTTGCTTCTCAATAAATTACAATACAAGTAATAATTATCATCTTTAAATTTACATCAACTACGTTAGATATTATATTCGATAAGCAATAACCATGTAACGTTGTATACATAAACTGAAATTAGTTAATACAGTACTAACAGAATTACCAAACTTGTAACCCAAAATTTGGAGTTTTAAGTTTCAACAAAATTTCGAAATTGTATTGATTAAAAACAAATAAAAAATTATGTTGTTTTTTTTAACATATTAAGTTTATGTAATTTTTATTATCAATAAAAGTTAATAGAATTATTGCTCCAAAGGCACTTGTTGTCAAAACTCGTATTACTTAATTACATTAACTTTCCATCAACCTTTACTCCGAACGTTTCTAACCACAAATAACCTCATCACTTATTAACTACCAATAATTACTCAACTTTTTATAATAAAAAATAGTTTAAAATGCCAATAAGCAAACATGTTAAAACCATTTTCCCCCATCTCGACGAACTAACTTTTAAACTGATTACCTAAAACAATGGTAAACTACATCGTTTCCCAAAAAGAAGATAACGATTCAAAATGAAAGAATGATTTAAATTTAAAAATATCACCATTCTAAGTTTAAATGACAGCGATAAATCTTCAAATTATCTGAATGTCAATGTGCGTAAAATGTAAACCCACTTATCCGTGCCGTTGCGGATAATGGATTTGTCTGGACTTCACCGAACTTCGATTAGTTTTAGCTAGTGGCATCAAATCGGTGTGTTGACTAATATTGGTCGTCGGTGGAAAAATAATGGTATCCACCTCCCTGTTGCCAAACACGACACGAGAGCATCCACCTTAATTGCCAAAGAATGTTCTTATTATCTCTCGTGAACCATGTGTCAATTTTACTTTTCTTTTCGAAAAAAATACCCAGATCGCTGAGTTATTTTATTCATTATGTTACTAGGATGTGTTTACACACAGCCTTGTATGTGGTTAGTTAGCGGCACCAGTCGTTATCACTTTTATCAATAAAGAGTAGAAATGTCGCGGGAGTATAACAAACGTTTTACAAAAACGTCTGTTACTATTTTCAGACTATTATAAAAATGTTATTAATAAGCAAAAGTATAACGATGTTATAATGTGCGATCGTTCACACTTAGTAATCCAATTTTTGTTGACACTTTATATGTTATTATGTTTGTAAGATTTAGTTTACTACAAATCGTTTTTATATTCTTTATACTAGCTTCACTTGTCAGAGAGTGAGTTGTGAGTTTGTGAGTGAGCTGAGTATTATACATATACTGTCATTTACAGTCGTTTATGAGATTTTACTGTATTGTTCAATGTACTGAAAACGCATAAAACGAGAACCGCGTAGATCTTTCGCATGAATAAAAAACCCGCATAATTCCAATGTAAACAAAAAAAAAATCGCATTTATATAAATGAATAAATCGAAAATTGTAAAAATGCAAAAATGGAATTACCTAAAATATCGAAATTTGCATTAATCGAAACGTGCAGAAACCAAAAGTGAAATTACTCAAAACACGCATAAATTGAATATCAATTTACTCAAAGATTGCATAAATTTTATTTCGCATGAATCGAAATTCGCAAAAAAATCGAAACACGCAGAAATAATAAACGATTTTTCTTTTTGCATTATGCTATGCATGGTACATACAGTATAATATGCATAAAAGTAGTTTTAATGTACTAATTATATGCTTTATATATATAGCTTCACTTGTGAGTGAGGGAGTTAAGTACAAAAACGTGAGTTAAGTTGTGAATTGCAAACGCATCAAAAAACCAAACGAAAAACCCGTGCGAGGCATGCTAAACCCTTGACGTGTTAGTTCATCATATTCATAAGTTACTGTATTTAGTGTTATGCTAAAAAGCCTGCAAAGGTTGTAGCAAAGCGCTGTGTTAGGTTGGAAAGTTTGACAAAACTGTAGCAAAGCGCTATGCTATGCTAAAAAGCTTGACAAAGCTGTAGCTATGTGGTGTGTTATGCTAGAAAGCCTGTAAAAGCTGTAGCAAAGCGCTGTGCTAAAAAGCTTGACAAAGCTGTAGCAAAGCGCTGTGCTATGCTGGAAAGCTTGGCAAAGCTGTAGCAAAGCGCTGTGCTATGCTATGCTGGAAAGCTTGACAAAGCTGTAGCAAAGCGCTGTGCTATGCTGGAAAGCTAGACAAAGTTGTAGCTATGCGGTGTGTTATGCTGTAAAAATTGTATCAACAACTGCAAAACATTCATTGCTCATTCCTCATTTTCTGCTCCGTTGACTCAATGTGTTCGACAAAAATAATTTGGACAAAATAAATTAAAATAAAATTTTAATTCTAAAAATAAATTTAATGCTGAAAGTAATGAATTAACAAATTAATAACAACAAAATAATTTTTTACAGATTATTTTGAATTTTGTACCCTAACATGTTTACAAATAAACAAGCTACCAAATCTAGAATTTTTCAATTTATCTGATCAGTCAAGGTGAGCGTTATTTTTGTTTCTATACTTTGTAGTTTGCTTACTTGCTTTTCAACATGTTAGCAAAACAGTTCAGTGTGTTATGGATAAAATAGTGTGAAATTCATTCACTAATAAAATCACTTGGTTCATGCTTTAATTTATTTCATTAGTACCGTATTCTTAAAATAAACTTGGTGACATGTGCAATTCGGTTACAAAATTTTTGTCATTTAACTAATAAAAAACTTTAAGCTATAAAAACGTTTCACAACAATCTATCACCATTAACAACAAACCTATGAATTTATAATAAAAAGTACATTTATTCTTCAATTCACCGAGTTATTTTTGTTATTTAGTCTTGACTAATAAAAGAACTTTTAAGTGGCAACAACAATGCCCTCCCATAATTGCCACTCAGTTTATTCCCACTCAATGCCATCACTTCAATTTCTTTTCCTGACGAACTAAAGTGTCAAAAAATTGAAAAGAAATTGCATATGACGGAAATTGGAGTTTCATAGAGAAAGTCCAGTTTAAATTGGTTCCTTGGTTGACTCGGTTTAGCCAAACAACACAGAAGTTCTTTATAAAATAACTTATACAAATAAACATCAGTGACGCGCTACAGGAAGTTTCTATTTTATGTGATTTCCTTAGCTTAAACTGTATACAAATTCGCTAATACGCGACAAAAGTAATTCTCCCAAATAGTCATTTATATGCGATAAAATTTGGCTGATGTGCGATTTCGTTATGATGC
The DNA here is from genome assembly GCA_034695005.1 of Cryptops parisi. Classification (NCBI taxonomy): domain Eukaryota; kingdom Metazoa; phylum Arthropoda; class Chilopoda; order Scolopendromorpha; family Cryptopidae; genus Cryptops; species Cryptops parisi. The sequence goes on from JAQIWH010007372.1 coordinate 8,019, forward strand.
ACAAATGACAAAATAATGTCATTTTAAAAATTAGGAAAATTAATAATGAGAATTACCTAGTTCTTTGGCAAAGTATAAAATAACATACATTATTTAAGTTAGTTAAATTTATTTTAGCTTAGTTTACAACATTTTCTAAAAAAAATAAGCCTAAATTTAAAACAAATTTAAACCCAACCTAAAATCTTAACTTACTTAACTATTTCAATGCAATTTTCATACTTTGCCAGAAACAGGCCATGCGCTCCACACGAAATACTACAAATTCTAAAAAAATGCCTGGATTCTATACTTTGCCGGTAACATAATTGTATACAGTATCAAAAGCGTAAAAGAAATTTAAAATTCTAACTAGAAAGTCAATTTTTTGTGTCAACAAAAGGTTTCAAAATCAACTTTCAAATATTTTCAACTTTCATGTGTATTTTGGATAATTTTTACCCTGAGGCTATAATTCAGATTACTCGTGTAAATACTGTACTAAAAGTGATTACATTAATCTCCAGTTACGACAACAACTTTAATCCTGGGTTAACCTTAAAGGCCTCCTGACACAATTATTTTATGAATCAATTTGTGGATAACTGTGACGTCTCCCTGTTTCCCAACCAATCAAAACTGGTTGGTAAGAAGCTGACGTCACGATTGTTGCTCCACTTGCCACACCAAAAAATTTAAATGCCAGCAGACCTTAAGTTAATTTTTACTTCCAGTTAAGCAACTGGTGATTTATGTAGTGCTCTACATGATCCTTAAACTAATTTTTCAAGTTTTTCAATATTTCAAGTATTGATCGACGATCTTCCAATTTAACAATATCAAATATAAAGCTCGGTTTCTGTTTCTTTGTTTAGGTCATGTTGAATAAAATTGAAACTAAATCAATCTTATCGTAAGTTGAAAAAAAAACACAAATGGAAAATCAAATTGAGGAGAAAAACAAAACATAGATAACATAATTTTGTTGTTTTCGGAAAACTGAATGATGAAGATAAACAAATCTAACTCTACCGTAGCTTCAAAAAATTCAAATATTAGTATTGGAAAGTTATTAATAATTCATGTTTTGCTGCATGTAATCTATTGTTTATGGGAAAAACAGTTTCATAACATGGCATAAAATCACACACTGGAGAGATGTGTAGGTTTGAAAATTGTAAACAACTTCAATTTGTACGTACGCTTGTTATCAAAACATTTGGTTACAAATGTCATTTTCAATATATTTCACAAAATAAAAGCTAAGTTGCACAAAATTATATTTTCTGTTCTGTTATTTAACTGTTTATATTAAATGTTTTGTTTTTTATAAAATTAATGAAAATATTTTCATATAACACTTTTTACTTAAATTAAAATATGTATCATTATTATGTATATGATTTGTAAGGTTAATTGGAACACAGGATTTTCAAAAATTGTGGTTACAACTTTGATATTAAAAGCATAAAAGTTGTAGAATAATTTTCTGTCACCTTTGTGGAAATCAATCCAGAAGTTTTTGTGCGCTATCCGAACAAACAGACAGAATGAGTGATTTACTTGTAATCACAAAACCAGAACAAAAACAGAAGTTAAATTTTTCTTTTTTCAGTTGAGGCAGATTTCAAATTTAATTTCACAAAAATTTATGTCTATACTGTAGAGTTATTCAAACATCTATTAAATTGCAATAGAAATATTAATGTTAGTCAAAACCCGAATTCAGTTAAACGCGATCTCATTAGTCAAAACCTGATCAACCTAAAAATAATTTTTACACAATCATGCAACAAGGGGATAATCACGAAGATTAGGTTAGTTAATGCGACCGAAGACCACCAAACGCTATAATTGAAGGGTCTAAACCAGGTCAGTCGAATCTAGTGTTGACTAGTCAGAACTGAGTTTTCACTGAATTCGGAGTTTGACTAGTTCCTGTTTCTTCAAACTCACTAAACACAAAGTGACATCAATTTATTTGCTCAATGGCAAAGAGTTGTTGGGCATGTTTTAAATGTCAAAAGTGGTCAACACATTTCCTAGTACTTTTACTTTTATAGCAAGTTACTACTGATTCGTATGTAATCAAATGACAACATGTTCAAAGAAAACTTTCTTTTGATTGAGACGTAAGGAATTATACGTTCAAGACGAAAAGCTTTTTGGCGACAATCAACTGTGACTGCAGTTGACATATAAAGCATTGATGAATGGCACCCAACTGGTCGATTTTTCTCCTTTCTATATACATAGTTTCTCCTCTTTAAAAACTACTTGTTGTCATCACCAAACTTCCTCCGTTCTGAAAACTAGTATTTATCTCTAGAAAACAGGTTTTTCGTTACGTGTCAGATCGCTCTTGTATATCCTGGTGTTAATTATATGGCAAGTTATTTATGTTATATTAATATATATTTTGTCCATGTTTTTTTTGTATGTCCATTAACAGTTTATCGATTGACTCATCCGCGGAAGTTATTAAATTAAAAATAATTTGTATTAGAATTTACTTGTGAATCTACTATGGTAACTTGTATACACAGGAGTGCTATTTCTAATTCAAATACCTCGAAGCCTTAGGTTTAAGTTAGTTAAACAACAAGAGTCAAGTTGGAACACGAAGAAAAAAAACGGGGCCACGTGCGAAAAACTTCAGCAGAAAGGCGATATTTAATCGATTTATCTCTTCACTACTGTTGAAAAATCCCTAAGGTGAAATGTCTACAAACTTTCTTTGTACACACGCACAAAAGTGTCATCAAAGTTAAAGGTTACGCACGCGAATGACGCTTGATTTTGAACACAATGTAGACGTCAAGTCAAGCAGGATATTTTTTGAAACAAAATATGAATTACAACTAAAGCTAATGGTATTGCTTTTGTAGAGGTAAAAAAAGTTAATTGGTTATATAAACGATAATTTCCTGTATTCTTGTGATGCAAGTTCGTGTCATTGAATATTAATCTCTAGCTAAACGAAAATGAACACAAAGCGAGGCTCAATCTTGGATAAATCAAGGATTATTCGTGATAAGAACCTCCGAAGGGATTATTGCACTTAATACACTCGCAGCAGGAAACGATATTTTCGACATTATTCATTGATCAAAATTTTAACGATTTTTTACTTTTTTGCGAAACCATTCTCCTTTCATTGTGCGCAGTCAGCATTGACAACTAGCAGACCTTTTCACCGGCAAAATATATACTGTATAGTGTACAATATACAGGGTGTTCCAGAGCTCCTCTCACAAATTTCTAAGAAGTGTAGGGGAGACCGAAAGGAACAACTTTTTTCCATGCAAAACGTTTCGGAAACAATCGCGTCACGTGATATAGACGGCCGAAATGCTGCCTGTTTGCCTGTATGGTAAGCTTCACACATGTTGTGTGGACGGATAGCAAACCTTGCAATCTGGTCGCTGCTGGTGCTGTTGACGCGTCACCGAATGAATTTCTGAACACAATTAATTCACGTTCCTACAGACTCGCAGAGACCTAATTGCAAGGTTTGCTACCCGCCCAGACATGTATGTGTTGCATAGAGC
>JAQIWH010007373.1:0-11546 GCA_034695005.1 Cryptops parisi
GAGTTTGTGAGTGAGCGAGCTGGGAATTGAACGTATACTGCCATCTACAGTCGTTTATGAGAATATACTGCATAGTCTAATCCTAATGTACCAAAGAACGCATAAAACGAAAACCGCATAAGTTTTTTTGATAAATCAAAAACCAAAAATGATTACTGAAAAATTTACTGAAAACTTTACCGAATTACTGAAAACTCGCATGTATTGAATATCGAATTACTCAACGATCGCATAGATTTAATTTTTTCGCCATAAATTGAAAGTCGCATAAATCGAAATTCGCATAAATCGAAACGTGCAGAAATCGAATTTCTTTCAAATCAAATTTCTGGATTCTATTTTTTTTTTGTGCATCATGTAGGTGCATACAGTAAATCTGTATATGACAATAGGTTATATAAAGAGTATGCTTGAAAAGCATTTTAACGTAAGCCTACGTATCTTATTTTAATGGACGATTGACGTAAAGATGGCAAGCTTTAGGTTTATTTTTTCTCCTGCTTGTGCTTCTTCTTTTCAAGTACCGAAGAGGATAAAGTTAAAGTTTTTTGATTTTTTAAAAATCTATTTTTTTTTCTAAAAAGAAAAAAAAAAAAACGGGGGTCATGTTAAACAAACTCATCCAACATTACATAAAACTTTAAATGGACCCTCAGAAAACCGAACCAGGGAATTCGTACATGTGGAAAAAGAAATTCGGCTCGCATTACAAAGTCTTCGAGAAGAACGTCGTTATTGCCTTTCATCGAAGGAAAAGCACTTAAAGCTTCTTCTTTTTTTTCCTCCTCTTCCTTTTAAACACTTTTTCTTTTTATACAAATTGACACAAAATTTTTTTCCGTCCTTTCATATGTAGACATTGAATTGACACAATTTTTTAACTTCTGCGTGTTTGGAATATTTTTTTTCGACCGTCGACTGTGACATTTTCACCGTTTACTTATTCTAATCGTACTAATTGATAAATGACGCCAAAATGCTAATATTAGTTCATTAATAATAGAAAATTGTTTATCTATGAGACAAAATTAATATTGGTTTTGTGAATTTTATATGAGTCAGCTGACGTGACATCTATCGGTGTATGATATTAAATGTCAATAATCACAATGTATTGGCGTACAGAATGCTAATACACGATGTACTTAGCATGCCGAGATAATATAGTTGCGTAATATACTAAGCTAATATGTACTAAAATGTCACGTCTATATATTAAATATACAGTGTTATATTAATAGATTGTTCATATAGCCTACTGTGTGCGTACTGTATACTATATCTAATAGATATAGTATACAGTAGGCGCATAGTATGCTACGCAAACAATCTATCAATTGTAATTTTAAATTTTAATATATATATATAGATTATACATACATATACAGTACCGGTATATTTAATCCGGTATTTTCGGTATGTCTAATACACTATTTTATAGACATATTAATATCTATAAAATATAGTGTACTGAGTTAATTAACACATTAAAGCACTCTATTTTATGCGAAGGTCACATTTTTCTCTCAAATCTTGCATGAATAGACGATCACATATATCGAAATTCACGTGACAACTTTTAATTTCAAGTTTTAATTTCAAGCTATTATGCGATATCACGAAATCGCATAATAGCGAAAACTTCTCGAAAACATCAATTTTTCTCCGTTATAGTGAAATCGTATAACTAATCATATTTATATATAACTAACTAATCATATATACAGGGTGTTTTAAAAAAGTCTTGCCAAAATTTAACCACAGACATGTTACTCATCATAATTCAAAAAAAGGTTTTAAAAACATGGGTCCGAAAATACTTCCATTCCGAGATAACACAGGGTGAAGTTACGTAATTGCATAAGCCTATGGTCTCATAATCGCTGTAGGTATGCAAATCAGAATGCATTTTTAGACTCATGTTCATATGGACTTTTTTGCACTGTTTTGATGCAGTTAGCCAGATTCTTAGGAACACCCTGTATAAGGAATTCGCACAAATCGAGGATTTCTTGTACACAGTATATCAGAATGTTGTATACTAGGAGTTACGTTGTATACTATTGTATATATATAATATACCGGCGTAGTTTGTCAAATAAGGGAATACTGTGTATAGCCTATTGTTAGCTTACAGGGTGTCCAAAATTATTAAAGTTGCATTATTAAAGTTTCAAAACTAATTTTCGGACACAAACATGTTTTTAACCTCCTATAATTATATACAGCATCCTATAATAGTTATATTATATTATACTATTATACAATATTCGATACGAATTACGATTTTTTTTTCAATTATCATTATTGGACAACTCGATAATTATTATGTTGTTGTTGGAATTATGCGGTTTGTTTTGTGACCAATTTTTCAAATGTTTTGTGAAAGAGGTTCTTGACACGTTTCTCTCGTGTGTTTGTGTGTGTGTATGTATGTATGTGTGTGTGTGAAGTTACGACACAACGGTTCGCGAGCCATCTTTCACACTGTCTCGTAAACCATCGAACTTAATGCCTCCTGTCATTAATACTCGACGGGAAAGAAATTGAAAACGTGAAGTGGGAAAATGGGGGGAGGGGGATTGAAAAAAATGTAGAACAAAACACAACCAAATAATTTCAACACATGCCGGTTGTTAAAATGAAAGGAAAAAAATATGGAGTCTTGGCATTCTTTGCTCGTGTCACTCGTTAAGCAGAGGAAGATAATTTAATTTGGAAGAAAGCATGCGTTTGTTTTTTGATGTTGTGCCAGAAGCCAGACACGTTTGTGTAAATCGATCAGTATTTTGTTCGCAAACACACATACATACACACGACTTTGTTCCCCTTTTCGTCGATCACGCCAATGTTTACTTTGTGCTTTTGTGTGTTCCATCCAACTTTTGTCAAACGTGGTACAGTGTGTGTGTGTGTCAACCTTTCTCCGTGTATGGGATATTTAAAACGTCAAATATTATTTTTCTTAATATTTTTACTTTGGCTAATTATTGTTTTAAAACAACACTGCAAATCATGTTGGTTTATTATTCTGTATATAATCAAATCGTGCTTAATTACACTGCCTAACAAACTTCTTGTCTTGTTGGTTTTCATTTATTGTATAGTTTTTCGTGTTCTGCGCATTTGAAATGTCTTTGGCATGTTAATTGCACGTGACCATTGTTTAAATTGGTTTTAGAGAAACGTGATGATTGTTCAAACTATTATTAGTAACACGTGTTATTTCATACTTTGCCAAACGAGGCTACGCATTCTATAGAATGTCATACATTGCCGGAAATATTAATATCGCAAATTTTGAACAACATTAAACTTATATTAGAATATTGATTGGAAATTAATGTTTCTTTATATAAACAGGTTTTTATTAAATTTTGTGTTAGCGCTCTTTAATTCGGATTTATGTTGGAATGTTTTACGGTTTTTCCTATACCCTAATTTTATAATGTATTGAAAACACAATTATTTCAGTAACACACCTGTTTCATGTTTAGTTTTTAAAACACTTACGCTATAAATAATGTGCAATGTGGGTTGTTAAATATATACGTTTTCTCCAAAAAAAGAATTTTTTTGTTTCAATATGATATGTGTTAATGGCCAACTGATAAACATTTCAAAACACCAGACAACGTTTTCTCACACAAGGCGTATATGGTATAAGCAAAACGTTAACTTTTTGCTTGTTGAGTTTTTTCTCTTTTTCTTTTTTTTTTTTACATTTTATTTTCTTTCTTTTAACGATATAAGTGTTTTTGTATTCGTGCCAATCTTTTGCTTCCATTACTACAATTCTCGTAAATCAACCTTTTCTTACCTCAGTTTTTCTTTTTTATCTATTTCTCTTGTAAAAACTTTTTCTTTACCCTTCATCCTTTTACCAAATTTTTTTTCTCTTTCTTCCCATTCCAAAACCCTCTCCTTTCTTTTTTTTTTTTTTTTAACCCTTTTCCCCCTATTTTCTTTTTTTTTTCACCTTGAAGATGTAGAAGGATGATGGTCTTCTTTCATGTCATTTTCACGACCACAATTTCTTTCTTTTCTTTTTTCTTTTTGATTTTTTTTTTTGTACTTCTCTGAATATAATCGATTCACTTTTTTTTGTCACATTAAATCTTTTCTTGTAAAAGCAGATTTTTTTTTAGGTGAAATGAGAATTGGAAACATAGAAACAGTGATCTGAAAGTCTAAAATAAAAGAATAATACACATACAGCACATGTACTTAAAAAAAGCGAAAATCGCCATAAGTGGAGCATTGTCCTTTTTTTTTCACTTATAAAATTCATATGAAAATGCTTAATTAATATGTTTACACCATCATATATTTACAACACTTTAACAAACTGTTGTAAAATTAATACTACATTGTATGTAAATGATGTAAAAAAGAATAATGTATACAGTGCTTAGATTTAAATTTCTACAAAATGTTAAAAACAGACTAACAAAATGGTCTTATGTTCGTTCCCGATTCAGTTGACGAGATCGTCAATGTCGTTTCATTTATTTTCAACAATCTAACGGAACAAAAGTGTATCCAATAATAGCAATTACAATACACTACCTGATGCATCAGCTTCACTGCATAGCAATAGTTATATGCAGTGAAGCTGCTGCATTGACATGGTGTGTTGTAATCGCTGTTATTAGATACTTTTTATTCAGTTGGAAATAAATGAAACGAAAGTTGATTCTGACTATATACGCTCGTAAGCCCTTGCTTATAACTTTCTAAATATGACTTGATACCTACGACGCATTGTTCAAAATTAAACAATATTCTTTTAAAAATTAATTTCAAGGTCAATGAAAATAACATCATTCGAAAGACCCCTCCCTCAAGATGTTATTATTTCCAAAACTCACTATTATATCCAAAATTTTCATTACAATGGCTTTTCGAGTTTTTAATTAGTAATAATTGGTTGAGATCCCTTGTGTGTGTATCTCTGCATTAGCAACTTTTTTTTGTTTTCTATATAAGCAACCATTTCCATATAAGAAACCTTTTTTTCAGAATTGGTTCACTGGAGTTGCTTATATGGAATGTTTACTATATGTAGAATAAATTATAAAATTATGTAGAAACCTGTGTAAAAACTTTCAACCATTTGTTAACAACAATGGAAGAAAAAATTTCACCGATTGGATTCTTTCAAAAACAGATTTTCAATGCTAAAATGTGTTGTACAATGCATTGATAACAATACAGCCTCTTTCAACAGCTTCTGAACGAGTACAGTACAGCAGCGGTTCTCGAAGTTTTTCGAGTTTAAAATTTGCATAAAAGTCCATTTTAATGGGGTGTAGAAATCATTGAAATGGATATTTCAGAATATATTTTTATCTTAATAAGTTATAATTAACTTACTAAGATAATAGCTAATACTAACTAATACTAACAGCTGAACCCCTAAAAAAAAACTTCGCATCTCCCAAGGGTACTGCGGCACCCAGTTTGAGAACCGCTGCAGTACAGTATACTCAACAGCTGATTCAATTAAAACAAAATAAGAGAACCAGCTTGAAGTTTGAAACATTCAGGTCACTAATGTTTAATAGTGTAGTCTAATATGTTTTTGCAAATGGAGTACAATGATTAAAATAACATTTAAAAGCAACAAATTGAATAAAAATGAACTAAATGTTATGGGCATTTTTGTATTATGATTCCTTATTTTCATTTTCTTGAGTGGGTTTATTTTCCAAAACATTGATACAACGATAATCTAATTGTTAAAAAATGCAAAATCTGCCTCCTCTTTCTCCTCACCAGTTATGTTTCTATAACAACAACAATAACAACAACAATCTAACAAACTGTAACAATCTGGCAATCTTTCTATAACAATTTGGCGATTGTTTCTTCCAGCAAGGTTGTTTTTATAGAAACAACCTTGCTTCCAGTAAAAAAAAATTTTACAAGCGCGTGCTTTTTCACCCCACCGTGTGTGAAAATTCCGAAATAAAAAATAAATACTCCCAACTGTAGCGAATATTGCGCAGCAATATGAGCTAAATGAATAAATAACTTTTCCGTCATTTTTGGCGGGCTATTTACTTGTAATCACAATAAACATATAGAATAGAATTGGAAAATCGGTGTGAAAATGGCATGCCTTTTTTGTGCTAGTAGTATGCTAGCAAAGTGCTAGTAATTACTACTAATAAAATAAGTCAATTTAGATTAAATTATTTAATATCTTTATTAGTTTTATGGTTATGATTATGATAAATACATTAATTTATTCTTCATTAAATTCATTAATTTTGACTTGGGCTGTTTTGATTTCGGCTGTTTTTACTTGGGTTGTTTTTACTTGGGCTGTTTTGTGTGTGGGCGCTAATTTATGTGCAGGCTATTTTGTCGGGGCTGTTTTGTCTTGGGCTATTTTGTTTGTGGGCAATTTTATCGGGGCTATTTTGTTGGGGCTATTTTGCCTTGGGCTATTTTGACGGGGTGCCAGTAAACCTCCAGGCCATCTCAAGGTTACTTCTGTTGTAGAAATAACCTGATTATCCTGATTCAAAAAAATCACTATCATAAAGTCAAACGACTTCTCGTTTTTTCAAACATCAAAATGAAAAGTATAAAATAATTAAAAAAACGTTTTTAAAAAGGCTTTTATTTCCAAACGCACTAAAAGATAGAAAATAAGAAAACAGTATCAGTATCCTAAAAATGTTCTTGACACACATGACTAAAAATAAAAGCGGAAATGAAAGCCTTTTTTTAAAAAAAAAGAAAAATTTTCTTTTCCACACACTTCCCAATCGTTGATACTTTTTGAAGAAGTACTTTACTCCTAAACCTCTCCGAATCCTTCTGATTGTTTTCGGAAACTTTCCCCAGATAATTAATCTCTTCTGGACCAATTCTCAATTTTGCTCTCCTCATTGACTTTCTTATTCTTAACTTTTTTAAAAGTGAGCATGAGGCACGTGTGCGTGTGATTGTTTGAATTTTCTTTGATCAGGGTGGGGGTTGTATTTTTTTCATTTTTAACCATTTTTTTCTGTGCTGCTGGTGTCCTTTGTGTCCATCTGTGCTCAAAGGCTTTTTTAAGAGAAAACACGGACAAGAACACAAAATGTTCTTGTCCGTTTTCCTTGAAAAAACCTTTGAGCACAGAAAGCGAAACGTTGGGTTTTCCTCAACAGTGCACCCAGTCAGTAAGGTAGAAGTTATATGTAAAAATCTCTTTTTTTTAAATTCAGTTTTAATACTGTAACAGGACTTTTGATGTCACGCCATACATGTCACCCTGTATGGCGTAGAGCTAAAATAACTGAAAAAATATGTTTCGCGTTTTTATTCACACGCAGTTACGAAATTTTAGGTATGGCAACTCGGGAAATTTGTTGACAACTGTGACGTTAACTTTTTCCCCAAGCAATGAAAACTATTTGGCAACAGGCTAACGTCACAATTGTCCACAAATTACTCCATGTTCCCATGACTTGTCACACCAAAAATTGCGTGTGAGGTGGCTTCTATAGTTATTGGTATATTTATGCAAAATTGTAATAAAATCATGTCATTACTTTCATAAAATATAACAAAAATATAATTTTTTAAAAATGTGTTTTACAAGGTTCTACCCATATGAACTGGGATTCTTGATCTTAGTCCCAGAGTACTAATCACTTGGGGCAGAGTACTAATCACTAAATGGCACTTAAACGCCACTTAACTAAATTAGTTATTTATTTTAACATATTTTTTTTGATATCCAAGTTTTGTTGTACTTTATGCAACAAATTGTGCAATTGTATGTTTTCGTGCAATTTAATACCTTTTTTTTTCTTGCAGAAAACTGATAAAACAAGTCCAATTGGAAACTCAATTACTGCAAGAAAATTGGTATTTCCGAAACACGAAAAAATTGGCAGCATTTAAGGGCGTGACGATTTGGAATGTGAAATAATGCATTTCAATGGCGATCTGGTTTTTGCCAAATTATAGGTGTGATCTAAGATGTCCAATGATAAAAACCTTTTCCCAAAGGGGCTACTTACTAAGAAAAGTTCAAGTTGTTGAGTTTCTTTTTATCATTCGTATGGATTTTGCATGTAAATCGAACGCAGGTGAGATACCGGTTTTGGTCGTGTTCGAATTTAGAAAATTTTAAATCAAAGAAAAAAAAAATTAAATATGGAAATCGGTCAGAATTACTTTTAATTCCAATGAATTTTATTTATTTTTATCCATATTTTTTAACTAAAAGAAAATTTTTTTTTAATGCTTCGTTTTGGGTGCGGAAATTAGAATATTGACATGAGTGGAGCGCCATAGCCAATATGAAGTTGACGCTAAGTAATTGAGTATGAAGCACGATCAATGTCATAAATGATTAGTTTCTTTTATGGTTAGTTATTATAGAGTGATTGACATAATGATTATTACAGGTTTAGTTATTACCTTGTTTCTACCGTAGGTGTAATAGATGTCGTATTATAGTCACTGAAAAGTTATCATTAACCCTTTACTACCTACTATTACACACCTCCAAGTGCACTTGTGCTTGACATAATAGACTAATAAGAAAATAGAAAAAATATAAATGAAATAAACATTTAATATGAAAAAAGGCGTTACAACGAGTTGTTGAAGTGTGAAATGCGTTATTTTTGTGAAATATCTAGCTAACGTGTGAAATACTTAATTATTGTTGTAAGTGGATAGGTCAGGGTGTCAGACAGAAAACTATCTTTACAACTTGCATTGCGTTAATTTAATACGATATTGAAGTTGTAAAGATAAATTTCGAATATCCTGTGAAATGTGTTATTTCGGGGCTTATTTAATGTTAGTTTATTTAGTTCATAATTTAACTAGTTAGTTGGTGAATAAAATTCGTGAATTTATTCTACTCTTATTTTTATATTACGCTTAGCTACACGAGTGAGTGAGTTGTGAGTTTACAACAACAAAACGATTCAATGGATTTTGATAATGACATTACATGCCATATATTAATTATTCTTTAGACCTTTCTAAAGGCTACATGGTTCGATAGATTTTGATGAATCAGGTGTCCGTGGATCCGTCTTAGTCTCACGAGTGTCACTGCCTATGTGCTGTTAATTAAAAAACCAACATGGCGGACTGGCTATAAACCAGTATATAAAGCATAATTTCAGTTTTCACATCCAAGTGTTATAACTTCAGTTTCATACTGTACATCAAAAACTATTCCTTAAATCTACGATATAACGGACCTTTTCTGTTTGGGGTCATTTAACACGTTTTTGTTTTTTCCTCCAACCTATAACATAACCTGCTAAACAAACCCATAACCAACTACAAGCAAGTAGCACCAGAAAAGGTCCAAAATAACTCACTTGAAATGTAAAAATTAAACATGGAGACTATGTGAAACTGTTAATCAAAATACAAAAGCTAACTGTTTGTTAAAACAAGTTAGCTCGAATAAAAGAGACGGTAAGATAAATGGTCTACCAACATACACAAAATAAATTAAGAAGGTTAATTTGTTTTATTTTTCAAAATCAATTCAAGTTTACAATTTCGAGCATATTCAGTATACAACTGTGAGCTAGTACAGTTTTCTATTTAAATATGGGCGTTGAAAACAAAAATCAGAACTTACACCACCTATCATTTACTGTCAAGGTTAATATAATCTATTCATTCATCGATTCAACTTCAATTAGGTCAACAACCCATCTCTTCCCATTTTTAAATACCTTTTGTACCTAATTTCGTACCGCACCATTCTAAACTACACCCCAAACAATTTACGTGGCCTTTATTTTATTTAGGCTTAATTTACATAACCGAAAAGTGTAAATTGAAGATGAGTTAAAAGCTACATTTTTTTCCGTATATTTATAGTATTTATATGGAATTATTAATTATTGGGTATCGTATTGCCGAAGGGTACAAAAAATAAACTGTAACGTGTACTTATGAATGTTTTTTAGAATTCAAGCGATGTGATACTTTAATGGGGCCATTTTGCTCAGCTGATTGATTCCTAATGATAGGCTACTTAATCGCAGCACCTCCTTCCGAGTTCTATTTACCTTCAAGGAAAATGGACTGGTCTCAAATAAAAATATATTTCGGTATATTTTTTTATATCATATAAAAAAACAATCAAATATGAAATTCTTGGGTACTATTCGGTTATCCGGCCAAGAGCCACCGATAGCGCTACAGCTCGAAGGTGGAGTGTTTGATCGACCACTGTTTGGCACACTTTGATTTATGTGGTAAACATGTACTTTGTGTTTTTGATGACGGGTCACTTGGTTAGATTTGTCTGTTTCGACTTGAGCGTTTGTCCCAGTCCTAACCTAATGCGGCAATCTGTCACAATAACCCAAAATGCATGTTTACCAAAATAATCATAGGGTACCAAACAGTGACACGAGCTGCAACACCATCGGTGGCTCTTGGCCAATAACCGAAAAGTACCATTCTGGAAAATAATGCAGATTTCATGTTATTGTAAAACTGAAACTATTGTTAATTACCGCCCCACCACTGCCTGTCAATGCGCATTGCTGAAACCGGGTTATAAACTACGATAAAAAGGAGTTAACGCAAAGCCAGTGTGAGAATCGTTCCATTGGGCAACCGCAGGCCACCAAACGATTTTATACTAAGCTTTTATTTTATAATCTAACAGTATTTTCTGAAAATGATTTTTGTCTGTATCCGGTTGGTTGCATCTGAGTACCACCGACTGAACTTTACTGGAATACTGTCGAATATTCGAAATATTCTCGAGTAATCGAAAATTGCTTCTTCCTTTATTAATTAATGGCTGGCACAATAGAAGTATCGTTTTAAATTATAACAGTAATAGTGGGTAATATTAACAGTCTGAAAACTATGCGTTGTAGAATATCTAAATTAATAACAAAACTGTTTAATAGATCGCTTTTGGACACTAGCCGGCTGCTGTTATAATCAGCATGTTTTTTTTTTAAAAAGCTTTGTTTGAAAAACCTAATTTTATTCAATTAATAAACAAAACAAAACAAAGCCTTTAAATTAAGCAGCCAAATTAATTTTTATTGAAAAACATAATTATAAATATAATTATTTTTAACAGCGGCGCATAGTTTATATTAGTAGGCCCTATATCTGCATAGTATTACTATATTATCTCTCATATCATAAGTCGGTTTTTAGCAATTGTGAAGCACCAAAGTAGTGGTGAGATGAAGTTCATGAAAATGAATCATACCGTCATTTTCAATTAGTTTTAGTCACAGCAATTGTTTCTATCCGGATATGTTTGATACTGTACATGATTATTATTTATTTGCAAATTGCAAATTTTTTTAGTAATAGTTGTTTTTTTTTTTTAAAATTCTGTGATAAATTAAAGTAACAGAAGTAAATCCGAAATGGCAAGACAGTTTAAATACCAATATGACATTCTTCAGAACATCCACAGAGTGTTTCTAACACTTTCAACAGTGATAATATTTTTATATAGGTTATTCAACGTTTATTATATAACCGCAAATAAAAAATTTTAAAGATATTTTTAGGACACCCTG
>JAQIWH010007374.1:0-11544 GCA_034695005.1 Cryptops parisi
TTTTGTTTTAAAAGTTACACGTGTGTGAACTGTTTCTGCATCATTTTTTTTTTATACAAAACTTGATACTGGGTGGCCTTGCAACAATTTTTTTAATCGCTTATAATTATTATCATTATTGGTTCTTTTTTATAAAGAATCTTTGGGATATAATTTTTAAGGACAGATGAGTCGTACCGGTATGTGGTTTTTTTTTTTTTTTTGTTAAAGTAGAATCTGGTTATTATGATCACTTTAAGACTAGCTTTTTGATACTACAATAATAACCGGCTGATAGCATTAAACAATGACAATACACTAAACGGTGTTTTGGGACCAACTGATTATGATAACAATTGCCGATTGATAACATTATTCGTGATTATAATAACCGAACTCCACTGTAGGCCTACTTGAATGTATTTGAAAAATTCAATTTGTTTAATTAGTGTAAGAAATGCATCGTGTCCCCTATAATACGATACAAATCTATAGGAAATAATAAAACAGTTAAATAATGCATAAAGAATTATAGGTTTCCAAAGTATTAGGAAAGAGTCTATGGTTTATAAAATAGTTAGTGTTGTAATGTTAGCAATAAACTTGACACAAAACAAAGGTTACAGGAAGCAAAGGAAAGGTTAGTCACTTGGTATGTTGCAGTTATTTTTATGTTTGAACAGCGTTACCAAATATACGAGTATACGTTATACAATATATGACTCGTATCTCTGACACATCTGCTAGAATATAATCAAAACATGCGATACTTAATAATAGTAATTTTTAAATGTACAAAGAATTTTTTTTTGCGATTTTAATTGGAGATCATAGAATGTTTTTAGCAGCAGCTGGTTACTTGAATTATAGTTCGTTAAACGGATTGACTATTTCCTATAAATAATAACTGGTTATGAAATTTAGCAATAAACTCTTCATATTAGATTACAATCGATCTAATAAAGAAATAATAATAATAATAATACCACAAATTAGGAAATTATTACTGTCAAGTTTTTGTAAGTTTATATAGTATTAGGTTTATTGTGTGAAATTTTGGATTTTTTTAAAGAGGAAGTTCTGTTTAATGTACCGCGGTATGTAGTATGACGATCGATGAGAAACGCCAGTTAACATTGTCAACGTTGAACTCTTTGCCTAGCATCAATATTATTGCGAGAAGTAAGTAACCTTGGGAGTGTTAGAGCTTTTCGTGTGTAATGTTAATTGAAACGTGTGGATAGCAACTGCAGTTAATGTAAACAAAGGAGAAAATAAATTCTCAATCGAAACTTGGAATCCAGATGTGAACCCAGAGTGAAAGGTCAAGTGGTGTTTTATCAACATCAACTACGAACCGAATTGTTTCAATACTAAATATGGTTAAAAGACTTTTAAAAGTTGCTAATTATCGTTGAGTTATGCTTAGTAGTTTCTACTAAGTATTATATTAAAACAGTGCACTTGTGTAGAACCATGTGCTTGAACAGTGTATACCGGTACTGAATAATATACATTTTAAGACTTCACGCTTACGGTATATAACTAATAAGTATACAAGTATAATATCATACAAAGTAATGATAGACTACATTGTAATACTTGTGTAGTTATACACGTACACGGATAAGTGACATGTCAATAAATATATACTAGTGTTTTAAAGTACCGTTATAATAAAGTGGTGGTATAAAGTTTAATACACAATTACCAAGTATTGTAATCGTGTATTAAACACAATTACAAATTGGAGGTACCAGCTTGTTGATTAGTGTAAACAATGATTAACACGCATTCACGAATTAGTATTATTAAATATTTCAATGTTTAATATTTAATATTACTAATTCGTGAATGCGTGTTAATCATGTTTACACTAATCAACAAGCTGGTACCTCTAATTTGTAATAAATTTAAACTTGGATGAAGCTAAACAGTGTCCCAAACCTAGTTTTATATATTTTTTTTATTTGATTTGAGTTTGTAGAACTTATTTGCATTCAAGGTGCATAGTGTTGTAGGTCAGACTTAAATTGTAAGAGACAGATGAAGAAACTAAGTTTATGTTGACATTCCTTATAATTTTTACCTCCTGCTTGTATAATTGTAAATAAAGTAGAACTTCTTAAAATAAATGTGACAGTAGGACGTTGTTGAGTTAAGTGATACTGAGTTCAGAAGGCTATACGGTTTTTTTGGTGTTTATAAGTATCACACGAGTTACATTTGACATGCAGTGCCTGTATAAAAAACAAATATAGGTTACTTTATGTTTGAAATTATACAGAAATATGCTCCTTAGTGGACTGAGAAGGATATCTTAACTAAATACATTACAAAAATAGTGACACTACGTACCTATATAGCTAAATGTTTTTTGTTAAAAATACATTATTGTATTAGTTTTTGGTGATCTGTAATAAAGTTATATAACAGTCAACAATTATTGGGTAAACACTAGAATATTTTGCATTGTTCAGAGAATGTTAGAATTTTGGGGACAGTTCGAAAATATCTTTGAAGAATCGAAGATAAAATCAAATCTGTGAAGATAAAATATATTTACAGATTTTTTACATGAACACTCTCGTTTTGTTGAATTTTCTTCAAGGATATTTTACCTTGCGTTTCTTCAAAGATATTTTCGAAGAACCCTCACACATCCTTCCTGTTTAAAAAATAAAAATAAAATTTTTTCACATAAACCCTCTCGTTTTGTTGTATTTTCTTCAGTTTTTTTTCCTAAACAGGAAGGATGTGTGTTCTTAAGATACTTTTTTTTCGTCGGATGGATTTGACATGCAAAAGATAATGATGATGAAGAGTCGACAGCTGAAGCAAATTGCCAATGAATTAAGCCTGCTTAAATTCAGATTTATTCTAATGGCCAACGAGACACTTCAGTTATATCTGCAATATTCATTATGTGATAAATTCCAATATTGCTGATAGATTTAACTCATTGTAACACACGATGAATGTTGCTATGTAGACTACTTTTAAAGTTGAACAGTTTTGTAGGATTTTCAGCATAGCTCTTAGTTACTTGTTACACGATTTTAAAAATGTCTCGTGTTGATTACACACAGCATTCTAACATGTCATCTTTTACAAAAATATAGCTTTATAATTTTATTAAAATTCTTGAATTACACATTTTCCACTACCGGTGTGAGGTTTATAAACTTGAGGAATGAGAACTTGTTTAAGCACCAACCACCCGTGAGGGCGCCACATGTCTAAAAGTATAGGTTTTAGTTTAGGTTAGATAAAACCAACAGTGTTTAATAAATTATTAACTGTTGTACTTTGCTTAAACTGGTAGCTATACCCATAGTTTTAAACTAGGTTAGTTAAAAACGTCAAATTTAATGCCTCTCCCATTGCAGTGGCTGATGTTTACTACACAACTACCCAGAAATGGTTCAATAGTTGTAACTTGTTACACGGTTTTTGTAATGTCTATTTTTAAATAACGTACAGCATTCTAATACAACAATATACAGTAGGCTATTCTTATCATAAGCTTATTGAAGTTCTTGTTTTATTTTACACTTTCTTCAGTATAACCTGGAGTTAGTTAAACTTTCGTTACAGAAATGGCTCAATAATCGAAGGGTCTGGTGTAAAAGGGTATTAAGTAACATTTTCGAGAAAAAGCTTTTAAAGAGTTAAACTTGTCTTACACTCTATGGGCTACTTCACATTTCTTGCACTAATAACTTTGCACATATTGTTGTTTTGCTCAAAATTGTGGGTTAAGGGGGTAGAATTGCACTTAACACATTCGAAAATGCTTCTAGGTCATTTTCGACAAAAACGTTACTTTACATCCTTTTACACCTGGCCCTTCAATTGTTTCATAAACAGGTTTAAGCATGGGTTTTCATAAATACCAAGCTTAGATTTTGTTTTTCTTTCTAAATATCTGCATTCTTCTACAAAAATAACTTTTGTTAGGTTTCAACTCGAACTGAAAATAGCTTCTACTTTCCAATAAATTCTACTGCAAAATTTTGCCTTGTTTTTCTGGTAGGGATAGAAAATTTAAGTTCCAAGAGCTGTTTTAAGTCTCGTATTTTAACATGTATCTTCTTTCACAAGAATGGAATCCCAAGAGTGTTGATGAAAATGTAGCCATCTGACGTAGAAACGAAATGTCCTCTTACAATTTTGGCAAAATGACAACTTTTTCGAGCAGAAATTTGTGGTGTTGATCCTTTTCTTCCCATCCATTGCAAATCTTAGGCACCATTTGCTCCCTACGTAAATAGTAGTTGTAGAAGAAACATGTCTTGAACGAATGGTGACAAAACATGGCCGTCTTATAGGAGTGGCTTAGCCATTTACATTACAGGAGTTTTTAATGTCCCACTTCTCGTGTACCTGATTTAAAAATAATTCAGAAGGTAAACAAGGTTATATGTTAAAAAATGTTCACTTGCTTGACTAATACTTAAATTCACCGTTTGGATTATTTAGAATTTTCAAACAAGCAGACAAGAGAGTCCTGATGTAGCAAACTGATAAGGTTTTTATAGCATCACAAAGTGCAAATACTGAGACCAAGGATAAGAAAAAAAAGGACACTTAATGTGTAGCCTGTAAATAATTTTTAATGTTATTTCGTGTTTGTTTTTTTTTTCTTCAATTATTTGAACTTGTTGTGCGTGGGGTGGGGAGAATTTAGTGAAAAGTTGATGAAACCAGAAATTCAACACGAGAACGAAAAGTGATGATGGGCATTCATTGAGTGCAATTCGTGGAATAAGTGTACTTGCTGAAAGAACTGTAGTGAACTTGACACGTGTAAGATTCAATGGATAATGATTTCATAGTTAGATGATGTGATCTGTAGGTGAGTTTGAAAAAAAAAGTTATTTTTTTTTAACAAAATGTAAGCCAAAGTTTGATTTTTATCAATTTTGTTGATTCTAATCAAACACTAATATTAGAATTGTTATACAACTTAGAGTATCTAACAAGTGAGTTTGTTTTTGTTTTAAGATACTTTCATATATAAACGGAGAAAGTGGTTTTGAAATGATCGAGTAAATGACTAGTTTTGAATGTTTTGCTGTGCGAATGCAGTTTGGAGCTTCGAATTTTGGAAATGTACAAGTTACCTATCAAAATAGCTGCTGAAAATCCTTCACTTAATCCAGTAACGAAATAAAGGATGCAAATAGGACCATTTACTAGCATTATTAACGTACCAATTAAATAACCATTTCGAATGCCAATTATGCTTTCGATGAGCTCGTTTTCGAATTAGTGTTTGTGATCTCTCGGGATTAATACACAAAGAGGATTCACCTGACAAACGTTGAATTACTCCTGTTAATACTACTAGCTAGAGTTTTACAACTGAACCGTTTGCAACCGAATGACATTGTTAAAGTCTTGTCATCGTAGTTTGGACCAAAAAAATGTTTATTATAGTTACAGTCAGAGTTATCGGAAATATATAAAAAATAAAGGTTTGACGAATTTATCGATTAAATTCAGCCACTACATTGAGTTTTTGCCAAGGTTTAATCAATAAGGGAATTGTAAAAGTTAGGTAGTCTTATGTTTTAGACATCTGTAAATAAACATTTAATCGAATAATTTTTGTTGTCATGGAGTATTCTATAACGATTTTATATCAACAAATACACAAATTCAATATTCGTTCTTTGTTTAAATTTAATTGAACTTTTGTTGTCAAGGAGAATATTTTAACGATTTTATATCAACAAATTAACCAATACATTATTACTGGTTTGTTTAAAATAATACGAATTTAATATTTTAAAGCCACTTCATTTATTCAACACATGTTTCGAGGTGTCTTAAGACCTAACTTTCAGTCGTAACGTGACAGTTTTGAATTTTTGAAATAGTTTAATGCAACTATTTTTGTGGATATTATTATACTAGATGAAAGTTATTAGATGAAGATACAGTTTTTGACGATAAAAAGTGTGTATATACAGCTAAAAATGGGGTATAAGAAACCTCGAAACATGTACAGTATTGAAGAAGAAATTTGGAGTAAATGGCTTTAAACTACTCAATTTGTTTAATTTAAACAAAGAAACAACGAATGTTGCATTGCTTTTTAATGTACTGTGTTGTGCATTGTGTTAATTTAAAGGTAGTTAATAAGTTAAATATAGTTAAGGTCAACATTTTCATGGAACGTTTTGTTTGTTAAGGTTCGAAAAAATTAAGTTTATTGATTTTTTGTTTTGTTGCATGTTGAAGGTTTATTTCTGAAATTAAAAAGACAATTTTTATTCTTCCCACTATTGATTTTCAATTTACGCTGACAAAGGATGATAATAACAAGTAATCATGAATTGGTGGTATCCTAGAAACTTTTGTTGGGTTAAGACCTAATTTTTTACGATATGTTTTTTACTCAGGTTAGTAGTAATTAACTTAACGTTTTGCCCAGTATTAGTGCGAAAGACTCAGCTCATTGATGTGCTGTAATTGAACTATAGCTAATGTAGTAGACTTATTTACAACAAAAACTACAACTAGTAAGTACGGTGAATTGTTAACATTGCAGTTGAATATAAACATTTTTAAATCATTATTAACAAATCGTTCTTTATGTTTTATATTTTAAAAATTTTTTTGTTGAAAACTCGAGACGTTCTATTAGCATATGATACAAGCAACGCCATCTTTCACCTGTACTTAAGTTAATATCTTAAATTTTTTACTTGTACTTAAATTACCTAAATTGTAATCTAGCCTCACATTAAAATTCATAGCAAAACCGTTAAAAAGTTTCGAGATTTTTTCAGTAACTAAAGAAGAAAGTGTAAGACAATCTTAGTTTTATAATTCACGTCTGTGTGGGTACAATATTCATGAAAATATAGGTTTAGTACTTTTTATTTAATTTTTTTTTCATTATACAATAAAGGTACAGTTTGTATAAAATTAGAACTCTCACCGGATATGAGGGTACGGTACTTAGTTAAAATAGGTTTCTAGAAGTTTACATTGCAAATGAAGTAGAAGTTGGGAAGATTTAGTAGGTCATTAGAATTGATAATTGCTCGGATTTCATCCATTGACATCATGATGTTAATTTGTGAAAGCTACACGTGAAGAAAACAAATATGGAGAGGTTTTGTTTATTTAATGTAACGAAGGATTATACCGATAAATTGAGGAACTATAAATTAGTTAACGTGTGGGGAAGCAAAACATTTTGTGTGTGTACTGCATATTTAAACATAACATGCGAAGAAAGACGTATTTATACAGAACAAAGAATATTTGACATTCAGTTCATTAAATACAGCTCATACATATACTATATGGTATATACGTATACAAATATAGTAAATTTATAATATAGGCAAACAAATATAAGTGGTGCATAATAACCATAATGGTACAGGGTTGAAAATTTAAACTGAGTTAATGAAACATTCTGTGTGTCGTATACATGGAATTAGTGTGTATTACTTATTATAGTATCACTACACACTCATATAACAAATCACAATATGTGATCATGTGATACACTATATCACTAAATACATTATAAACTTACCACTGTATAGTGATATCACAGTACCATCACAACAGTATACATTGTACTGTATAGTGAAGTTGAAACGAATATGTTATAGTTTTCGTGTATTAAGTGTAATAAACGTTCATAATTTTAGTTAGATGCATTTTTCTACTACGGACATACTAGTAACCTAACTTGCTATCTGTATATCTGTGTTTTGTATAATGTTGTTGTGTAATGTGGACGTAACACTATGTTAAAGGTTTGTTAAGTTTAACTGGTGTTACATTTTCTTCATCCACTGTTTATCTTCAGCATATTAACTATATTTTTAGAATCTAACGACTGGACTGCTAGTTTTATTAATGGTTTAATATTGCCCATATAGCTTGATAGGCAGTTTTACTTCACATATGTTTAGAGCAGCAAAATATATGCAGCTTATGAGCTGATGTAGCAAATAGTTATAGTATCAAGTATACTTGCTCACTGATGAAATGTGATAAAAATAACTATAAAACTACTTGAATACTTGAAATAGGCTAATTAAAATTCGCTTGGTCGATCAAATGGAGCACAAATGTATACATAATAATATAAATTTTAATGCAAGACTGATTCTGATGTATAACCTTGCCCATTAGTAGCGACGAACATGAAACTTTATCATTCATGTTGATAAACATTTGCCCAGTTTATGTTATATAATGCAACAAGTTCTCTATGATAAATATTTTAAGTTGAATTAGATTTTGTTAACAATTTTATTACTAATTATTGTAACACTGTAACTAAACAGTGTATGTACAGTGTAACTTACTGTAGGTTTTAAGTTGTTGGTTGTGTAAATTGCACGTTATTCATTATGCAAGTTATTCTTTAGGCGAGTATTTATTATCTATAGAAAATAACTATTCCAATTTATATGACGTAACTTCGATATATACTGTACTATAACGCTACTATAACAATTTATGGGAAAACAAAGTCTATAAATTTTAAATTGACGAAGAAACGAATCGGTTGAAGAGTGCAGGACCGAAGCGAGCGATTTAGGCCTAACCGATTTTCGAAGTGAAGTAGTGTAATGTATATACTACCCAGAGCGATGTTTGAATGATAAGTTGGATTAGTTTAAGAAAGTTAAATCGAGTTTTGTGTATGGAGTTTTGTGTGTGTGTGTGTTTTTGGATGTTAGCGTTTCTAGGGAGAAAACGTACATGACGGCTTTACGAGTTTAGTAGTGTCCAGATGTTGTTTTTGTTCGACAATTTAATAAAGCTTAATGATGGTTCGTTGTTGTTACGCCTTCATTTTACGAAATGAAAGATCGACACTGACCGTATAAACCCGAGTGGAGAAGATCAACAACAACGAGAACAAAACAAACTTTGTCGTTTTCTTTTTTCCGGAGGAAGAGGCATAATCTTTTTTTTTTCCCGGGAACTCCCGGAACACTTTACGGTCATCCACGTGGCAATTTTTTGAGGGTCTTTTTCCATCAGAAAAGAAAAAAGTGAAATTGTAGAGGGGGAGAGAGAGAGTAAAGTCTCGCTTTAACAATGGACGCTACCCCATTCTTTTCGCCTATTATCGGAAAAGTTTTCTCTTCGTGCCACCACCAGGCGCTATTGTCTGTTGGTCCCCAAAACTCCATAACGCTAGAAACGTCCGCTGTTAGTAGCAGCAGCGCTGGAGTCACAGCTGCTCCAATTTATCTGCCATCCGTAAGCCTATTGTCTATAAAAACTCTTACACTTGTTGGGGGGCTAGAAAAAGAAGAAAAAAAACACTATAACTTTTCTATGGCTTAAATTTTTTCTCCTTATTTTTAGTGAAAAAATAACAAATTGTAAGCTGACGCTTGTTTTTGGAAGCCTTCATACTTGGTAACAAGCAGCACTAGGGCATGAGGCAAGCGCAAGCTGACTTATCGATTTTATCCTTTGCCTACTACTACTACTGGTGGTGTTGTTACTCGTTTTCTCACATCGTGCTACTCGATCCCATGTGCTTTCGATATCTCATCACTTACAGGCTTGCTCGTTGAAAAAGGTCGAATTCTATTAATACCATCACAGGGAAGGATTTTCTCTGGTCCAAAGTTGTTTCCATGCCAAAAAGTGTTGAGCCGACTTCCTTTGCTCTTCTCATTAGAGCTTAGGTTTCGATTCTCTGTTGCAATGCACGTAGGGAAGAAATATGTCCACTTTGACTGTCGATCGATATTCGTTATCTAACAGGTTGCTCTAAATCAAGTTTCCATATAGATAAAGGGCAAAGAAAAGAGCCCTTTTGCTACTAGAATAATTTTTTTTCGGCGTTGTATGGTTGGTGGATGGAGTTCAAAGAGGTTGTTTGTAATGGACTTTGCAGGATAAAGTTACATTGTGTGAGAGGTCTTATATCTTGTTTTTGAAGATGGGTAAAAGATTACTAGGTTTGTTTGGAAAATTGCGCTAAACAAGAATGTGTGTAGTTAAACAAGAGTGGTGTGTGGCAGTAATGGAATGTGTGCCATAGTAGGCTTTGGAAGCGCCAAAGAGAACCGAAGATAGTATCTAGCATATTTTGTCAATACTGCACTTACATATGGGGTTAAAATTGAGAGATAAAAATCAAGGATTGTTATAGTTTTGTACACTATAAACACAGTCTACCGTCGTATACCCCGTTTTGTAGTATGTGCGCCATATGTCCAAGTTGGGGCTTTGACCTTTTGCCTTTTATGGCGGTTTCCCATTTCTCAATCTCTTGCCACATTGGTCACAGAAATGTAACATTGAAGTTCAATGTTGAGGAAACAGAAATACCAAAAAGTTAAGAAAGGTTTTTTTTTTGGAGGGAAAACTTGGGGGGAAAATCGGAAAAATCAATATCTCGACGTTTGATGTGGAGATAAGTTATTGTCTCAAAACACTAACCTTGTGAATGGTGCAATGCAACTGTTGGTCTTCTATGATTGTTCCAGATGTGACTTTGCGTTCTACACATTGTCTCGTCTGTTTGTCTTTAACTAAATTGCACGCTACTATTTATTGAGTGATGAAAATAGGGTGCGTGCCTCGTATTAATTTGAGTCATAAACAGTTTTTATTGACACTTCAACGATAAAAAAATTTTTTGTTTGTACGTGTGGCACCATCACAGTGGCGATTCAGTTGCACGAGGTTTTAAACTCACGAAAAATCATAACATTTTTATCAAATAAACGTTTAGGACAACGAAATGGCTTTTAAATGGACAGTCTATTGCTGTTTAAAGTGGTCAATTTAGATCTTTCTCTTAGATTTCTCTTTTGTTTGAGGATGTTCGGGGCTGTCTTTTAATGACCAACTTTTGCGGAAGAATTATCTCGGCTTTCCACCATACAGCTTTTTACATCAGACTTTACGCTAAAGCATAACATTAAATTGACAACAAAAAATGTTAATCGACTAACACCGTCAATGTGGGTTGTTGAATTTTTTTTCCTGTGAAAACACTATAATTAGAGTGATTGGGAAAAGCAGTTGTTTAATCTAATTGATAACCCTCCTACTCAATTAGTACTGTACGTGGTGAAGGGTGGGATTTGTGATATATGACGTTGGGATTGAAAATTTTCCACCACGTTGCCTTGCATAATGATATCGTCCTTGGGAATTGGTAACAAAACATGGAAAATTATTTAGGGAGTATATATTAATCGTGTGATGTTTTAAGTCTATGATTACGTTTTTGAAAATAAGTATTATTAAAGGATTTCAACACCACACACACACACCACCTATTGATATGGGTGATGTGATAGTATCTAATTTTCTCGCTCGACATGGTTGGCGATGTTTTTCTTGCATAAAAATTACTCAATGAGAAGTAATCAGAAAATCATACGGTTGGTTATTGACATCATGTTTTATGGGAGAATAATGAACGTAATCTTTACCGTTGAACATTATGCTGTATCATTACTTGTTATACAGCCAGTGGCGTACCTAGGGTAAATGGCGCCTATGGCAAACACCGATTTTGCGCCCCTCTCCGACCGTCCGACGATA
>JAQIWH010007375.1:0-11544 GCA_034695005.1 Cryptops parisi
ATATACAAAAAAACTTATAGCAATTAATAGCATGTAGTTGTAGTAATAGTATCTTGGTTCTTCCCGTTTTACATTTTTTTTCGGCTGTCTTCAATTACCGAGTCCAATCACACGTTGGTTTTTGGGCGTACACGTAATGACTAGTCATCAGTAATTCTGATCATGTCATCGAATAGTAGTGTCCAGTTGACTATCCCATCTTTTCCCTTGACCCCTCGTCGTGCACAGGTCGTTGCTCTTCCTTGTTTGGGATCAAAGGGTTCATCGTTTCATGTATGGTATCATCCTTGTATACTTTTTTACACCTTACTCGATGGATGGTTAATTTTTTAATCAACCTTCTTTTTTTTTTTTAAAAAAAAAAGTTTAATGAAGTGGTCACGTGATGTAATGCTAACTGGTTTAAAAGTTTTTAAATACACTTTCAATTTTTGTTAAAAAAAAAAATTTTTTTTAGTAGAGTTATCATGATGAATGTACAGTGGATGAAACCAGATTTTAAAATTTTTGAAGAAGAAAAAAAGTTATTTTTAATTTAGTGTGAACAAAAATTTCGTTCACGCATAGAATTAAATAAGGTTTACGTTTTTTTTTTTTTTGTATTTTGTATTTTTGTGTGAAATCGTGTTTTATTTACTTTAGCCTCACCCAATTATGTGTCAGATTAATCCCAAGTTATAAACATGTTTTGTAAAGCTTACTACGAGAGAAAGTATTCGTGTCTCTGTTTGAATAGCTTTGCAAAAACGACCTAAATGCATATACAAAACTTATGTACAATGAGCTCATACGGCCCAAATACATAAACAAACGAAACGGGTTGGTCAATACCATTAGTTAAGCCATTTTTATACCTTATAACATGTTTGCCACTCACACTATGACATAAACCCTGTAGGCTAATAATGGTTTAAGGTTTACCATCGTTTAAGATCTATCTTGTAAGACCTAGTTTTTCACTTAACACGCTCTACTTCATTCATGCTGTATAACATTATCAATGTCGTACATTGAAATCTCTTCTGGTCAAAGTTGAACTGAAACAGAGTTCATAACCGACTTATCAATAAACTTGTCTTTACTATAGGAGGTCTTCGATTTGTGAGAATTACATTTCACGCAAACCTCGCATAAATTAAAAACTCGCATAGGCTATATTGAAATTTTCATGGAGTGACAAAACTTTAGCGTTCAGTCACTTATGCACCACGGAATAGAACATGATAACCAATTTTTCTTCGCATATAAACGAGAAATTATGGGAGGAATTCTCTCGTATACACTACAACCCATGTTCGGTTTCTTAATATTTCATATTTTCGAAGCGACAAGTTAGGAACTTTACGAACAAAGATTTGTTTTTCTAAAGACCTCCTGAAACTCGCAATTTCAGGTGTGGCAACTCGAGCGACTGGGGAACAACTCTGATGTCAACTTCTTTTCCAGCAGATAGAAAACTGGTTGGCAAGAAGCCGACATCATCGTTGTGGTGACGGTTGTCCACAAACATGCTAGAATTGCCATACCAAAAGTTGCTTTACCAGGAGATATAGTTGTACAACTTTTTATTACAGCTTTTTATTTAACTTGACTTGGCGTCTTAAGCAACCTTCAAAATGGTTCAGTTCAGAGTTCAACTGTTTCAAATTGTAGATGGCATTTTTTAACCACGTTCCGTGTGTCGTAGAGATTTAAAATTTGAGGCGTAAGGATTTAAAATTTGATGTACAGATTAGTCACGCGTGACAATTAAATCTATTAAATTTTGAGTGATCAATGTCGTGTCAATTCCGAGCTATTGACATGTGAAGAATCGTTTTTTCAGGGAGAGTGTTGCTGATGCTGTGAACTACATTTTCCGTTTCCATTGTTGCAACAAAAAAAAACATATATTATGCATATATATTATGTTACTACATATAGTGTTTAACTGAGTACACGCTCATTGCTGTGAGTGTAAAATAGATCTATCCGAAGAAACACTTATCTACCAACTGAAACACTTTAACCAGCCAGTAGGTTGTACAAAGAAAAACAACGAAGTTTTTTAAGATTACTTGTTTTATTCATTTATTTTTTAGATTTTCCATTGAAAACCTATTAAGTGGTAGTTTATGCGCTGAAATTTTATATTTTAACAAGTTTTAATTTTTTTTTAACCAGGAAATTGGCTGATTTTAAGAGAGTAGTTAATCTTAATTTGGATCTGAAAAACGTCAAAGTTTCTCCCTGAAACCCGTTTTCATCATCAGGTCAAATGATATATAGAAAAAGTAAACAAAAACATCACGAACCTGTTACGTATGAAAAGCAACTTTGTTTTTATTTTGGACAGTTTTTAATTAGGGGAGTGTAAGACAGTGCTCTTCGAAAAATCATTCAATGACTTGATTAACCGAGTTCATTAATTTAACTTTTTTTTTTGGTTTTATTGTATCACAATTTATTTTTTTTAGATAAAGATATATTCATCTAAACAAACATACTTTAGCATTGCAAATTAATTATAATATTTTAATGAAATTGAAAAGATAGCTCGCTAATTGTTTCTCGTGTCGTCGTTGACGTTGCGTATATATCGTTATAATTAAATTTGAACGACGAAAATTTGTATCAGTTCGTGATTAAATTTCTTTTTTTAAAGAATACCATCTATAATTCAGTTGATCATAATTAAACTAGTCAGATAACATCCATTTTTATTTTTATTTTAAAAGAAACAAAAAGTACATCATTTCGTAAAGCCTGTTTTATGCCTTTGTGTTTTTCGCGTGACCACTTTATTATTTATGCCCAACAACTTTTACGATGGTCAAACTATAAAACTAACCCTATACGCCAACATTAAAAAAAAAAGTGTAATATGTAAAATTATTGTTATTTTTTTTAAATGAGCTATCGGCCAAATACATCTCGATAATGGTCACGAATACTAACCATCTCTTCCATAAATAGAAAGTGAATAAAACATAAGAGAAATTATCGTTATTACCATTATCGTAGTGACATTGAGTTTTATGTATAGAAAAAAAGGTGAAAGGAAATAGTCGGCCAGTGACACCTGTTCTTATATACGTAAGAAATCGATCAGTTAGATTTAGAAGAAGAAATTCAGATCACGCCCAAATATCAGTAGAAAGGGTTTAACACGAGATCTTGTCACGATGTTCCTATAGCTACTTTATGAATAAAAATGCTAACCATCTGGAACGAATTGAGATAAAATAAAAATTGCCCTTGTCCATGTTGATGATGACGAATGAGAAAAATCAAAGTGACTCCCTGTTTTAAATGTAAATTGCTAAATGCTTTTAACTGCGTGGTACTTTTAGCACTGCTAATGTATCGTTAAAAATGTTGTCTATTTTTCAATTGTAATCAATTTTTATCCTAAATTGAAACAATAAGTATACATTTGATAATAGTTTAAAAAATTCAGATGATGTATACAATATTGTTCACTATAATCTGTGCTTGTAGCCAGAGGTGAAATTAGAACAAATGTCTGCCAGAACGCAATTGATTGAGAGCTTTAAAAAACGGTGCGTTTTCGTTTTGATACTCATTTTGTTACTTTTTAACTGTTGTAAGCTGGTCTCTATGCTCATAGACACTGTAATAGTTTATGAGTCTTATAGTTCAGGTTAGTCTACAAGTAGTCTTAGCCACTCGCACCAGAAGCGGTTCCTGTCGACAAAAAGAAAAGTACCTTTTGGGGGTGTTTTTAAACCGGAATGGCGTTCTGTTTCCAAATCTTTTACTGGAACAGCATTCCGGAGATTCCGGCTTACTTTCACCCCGTGGTTGTAGCATAATTCTATAGATTTTGAATTCATATTCGGTATGTATTGTATGTACAAGTGTATACAGGGTATCACTAAGTGGTATTACAAATTTCTAGGCTTGTGGAGGAGCCCATTTAGTCCTAAATGAACCAAGTTCTACCGATGTACCAATGTTCGGAAATACGAACGAACATACATCAGAACATGCATTTAGCTTATTCACCAGAACATGCATCTCAGCAGGTGCAACGGTTGTAATAAAGTTGGAGGTCGTTACTATGAACAATATTTGTTGTGTACATGGTTAGTGTTGAAACATTTCGTTGGTCGATATGATAAAGTTGTCCGTTCAGGTTTAAGTTGTGTGCGTGTTAGTAGTGCATGAAGTGCAACATGTACTGCGAATACACTCATACAACTTGAACTCACAACTTTACTGAATAGTGAAAAATGGATTCCGTTTACTACACACTAATCATGTGTGCCTACAAAGGTTTCTCAAAGTGGTGGCCTCCAACTTTGTTGCAGACATTGCACCTGCGATGCATTTTCTGATATATGTTCGGAAGAGTGTATGACAAGCAAGAATGGATGGTTTCCGGATATGGATACATTGACAAAAGTTTGTTAGTCCATTCACACTTATCTACCATCCGTAGGATTTTGTAATATCTCTTCAGCGACACCCTGTGTTCAAGAGGTCGGGCTTAAACGAAAGTTACGGTCTGCAAAACCTCGAGTCGAATTGATCGAAAATAGTAGATATCAAAATTCTCATGAAGCGACAAAACCTATAACAGAATAACCGTTTAGTCACTTGCGCAATAGCGCAAAAAATCGCATACTACTGAAATTTTTGTTGCCTACAACGAGCATCTGGGAGGATTTCTCTCGTTGCATATTGACGAAATTATATGTTTTATTGAATAGAAGGAACTCGCATAATACACAGACTATATTGAGATTTGTATAATTTCGTACATACTATATACAGCTTATGGATAAATTTAACCATACGTTTAATTTTATTTACTTTAACCATAAGTAAATAAAGTTAACCATTTATTAACTCTACATATACAGATATAGTGTATTTCAGCCCTATGTCGTACTCTGTGTATGTATAGCTACAATTATACAGTATGTTTGTTTATACAACTACAGTTTTAAAAAAGCACACATTTCATCTGTTGTTCATTCGTTCTTCAAGTTATGGCGTCTTAACAAACGTATAAAAAATCAAACTATAGGCGTTGAATTCTATTGGAGTAGTATGAAATGAAGGGGAGTGTAGCTTCGGGTATTTGATGAAAAAACTGATTGGAAATACATAAAAGACCCATTTTCGATATGACAATCAAAAAGTCGTAAGAACTTGAACTTGTATGTGAAGCTTTTATTTGTTATTTTTTAAAATTGTTTTTTTTTCTTCTTCAAATAAGCAGGTAGTATGAAGTGACAAATTGGGCCTTTGGGCACATTTCGTGATGGTGTTGGTATTGTCTAGGTGGGTAGCGAATAAAATCGAGATGTGCCTGGCAAGCATTTTGAATGACAGTTCCGTTTTGCTGAATCACGAAACGCTCCAACTCCTCTTATTCGTTTTGTAGTTAACTCGAAAGTTCGATTTCTCACGGTTCCCACATTTGAAAGTACAGTATATACTGTATGTAATTCGTTATGGCAGCCAAATCAGAACAATTAGTTACATTTGATGAAATATACAGTAGTAGTGTATTTAATCCTAATTTAATTTTTTTGGTTGTGTTAAATTCATTCTGGATTTCTTACAATACGGGCGTTCTTTATAACTTTTACTTATTTAGTATCGAAATTGTGAAAATAATTTGGGACATCCTGTATGTTTACTGTGACATTCAATTTAGTTTCGATAGTACTTTTATGGAAAAGCCCACGCAGTCTTTGTGAGCGATTCGTTGTGTTGTTTCCCTCTAGGCGTTGTTTTAATTGTTCTGAAGTTACCTTGTAGCCAAGTGTTGGTTCTCTAATATGCGCAACAGCCAATGAAACTTGTCTACAACTAATCACGTTCATTTGAAAAAAAAATGTTGATCGATAATTATGTCGCCAAGAAGATTGATGCGACAATCCTTTAAAAAGTCCTGAACCTCATTTTCGCAGAATAAGATTTATTGGCGCACTTTTCAGCCATTTCCTGAAGTTGAACACTGATATCAGCAGTGTGGTTAGCTTTCAGTTAAAATGTATAAGGTTTTGTTTACTGTTAGAATAGTTCTAGTTTTGGTGAAAAAATAAGTGTTGATAAGCATATGAAGAGATTAGACCAACGTATCAGTTGAGATGGGATTTTATTTTAGTAGTTGTTCTGATAGGGTTGTGGGTGGAGCCGGAAATCGTCACAGATAGGCAAGGAACTGCTCCACCTTACAGTAGTTATACGTGTACTGAAAATGCGAGCAAAAAACAAATATCAAACTAATTAGTTGAATATATAATGTTAGACAGGGCAGGTTGAGCTTGGAGGAAATAACTTCACTCTACTAGGAAATGCTTCGGTTTTTTTAGTAATAAGTAGCTATTTATTTTACATCGAACATGTTATTAATGCAGAAAAAAAACAACTTTGTTTGTTTTTAATATTATTTATTCAGAAAAAGTTTTGAATTTTTAACATTTTAGCGAAATTATTGGAAGTTCACGTAATGAGGAAAGGAAATGTCGAATTTTACTTAAAATGTAGAGAATGTATATATTTTGTCTTAATTTATCTTTAATAAGCTGCTTTTATAATATTGATGGACAGTGTGTTGAACATTGGTTCGTTTAATCGCGTTTGGTTACGAGGGGTGATAATTTAGTATATTGGACATAGAACTGTCATCTTAATATATTCCATGAACCTGTTAAAAATAAGTTATACTGCAGTAGATAGAGGGTTCCGCAGAAATCTTGCATAATTCGTAAATCGCATATATCGAGATATTTCAAACAAGTAGCAAATGTTTAGCTTCATGATCCTTGAACAACCCCCTTGTATGATTCGAGCCAGGTGTTTTACACAAAATTGTTCGTATTTTACAACAGTAAACCTGTTGGTAATAAGCCTACAACAGAGCAACATACAGGCCAAATGTATGCATTTGCGAAGTCACTGTACAGGGTGTTCGGAAATTATCTTTGCAACTTTAATGCTGAAAATAAATAAAAGATGTAAACATAATTTTGGACACCCTATTATACGAATTGACATGTGTAACACTTCCAGTGAAGAATGTATAATCTCGTTATTTTTATGTGTGGTACCAAATTTTGAAAGGGGTGAAGAACCTTCTGGAAAGTCCGCAACGGCAATCCTGTTAAGTGGACGTTCTTGTTGGAAAAGGGGAAAGAGACTGTTAATGTCTTTTACTGGTTTTCCCATTAAAGTTTAAGAATGTTCGAAGAGAAGCTGTTTATGGGATTTTTTTAATATACTTATAATTCACCGTAAAAACTCGCAAACCATTAGTCGTTGCGGTCACTTACGTAACAAATTTAATGAAGTGTTACTTATGGTTGTTGCACGAGAAGAAGACTGATAACCCCGGTCTTCTTAATGAGTGGCTTTTTGATTATTAATGCCATGGCTGTTCATTTGTCATGACACGATACTACAACGTGGGAGACTTCATTTTCGTCTCCAGTAATGAATTCTTTCTGCTCCATTAAAGTTTTTAACCCTCGCACAATAAACATGGTGGTTGGTAAAGAAAAAGAAAAATCTCATTAACGAACTTGTTTCGGAGGCTTAGAGAGAATAATGTGCAGAAAGAAAATTGCTTTTGGCTAAAGGGGTGTTGTATTGATTGCTACGTAGTTTTCTTTCCCAAAATCTAATGGGTTGTTAGGTACAAGAAATTATATTTTCTGGAGCTTCTGTGTATTTCGCTGGTTTTTAGTCGTCACCCATCAGAAGGCTCAACTTTCATCATCTCGTAAAACTTCATCTCCCTTTATTATATACTCGATATGTGTGTAGCTGGACTTTTTTATTGGTTCGATGAAAAATTTATTGCTACTTTTTGAAATGATTTCATTGTTATCTGACCGACAGACACGATCGAAGTGCGAATAAAAACTCCCGTTTTATCGGTAGTGTAAAAATCCCCAACAGATAATAAAAATGTAAAATGGCGATAATGAATCAAATAATAGTGTAATTTATGACGAAAGTGGTACCGGTGACTAATGCCGTCGGAATAAATAAGTTGTCTGGCAGCTTACTCTATACTAGAACTAGTCAAAGAAATTTTGTGAATGTAGTTGTTAGTTTGCGATAAGACGATGATAAATCAATTTCTACATTCGCGACTTGGGTTCTTATATTCGCGTTTTTTTTTTCGCTCTACAACTTTTTCCTAATTAAATTAATTATTAAAATAACCCGAACAACGTGACTGTAAACAATTAACATATATTTTAATTTATTTTTAAAATAACCCTCCCTTCCTAACAATGGCAGTGTAAATTCTGTATTTAAACAAAATTGGCAAATTTAGGGAGGGGGAAATAAATAACGGCTTTTTTTGATTTCCAATAACAATTAAAATATGTACTATTAAGTCTAAAACCTCTTTTGACTGGAATCTTAGACATTAAATTTCGTTAAATTTGCGTCATCCGCGCACAAACTGACAGACAAAGAAATTTTGTATATAGATTGTACAGGTCAAGAAATTATTTATACTGTATGCGTTGTACAGATAATAATAATACTCTATAAGTTATACGTTTTGTTCAGCGTTTAATTCGTTATTCATGTTTGTTGCGTAGGTCTAGTAAGTATATAGGTCAACAGTACACCTTTTCGTATGTAATTGTAGATTCAAGTCGAAAAGGGGGTTTTGGAATGAGAAATTTTCACTGTCGAAGAAGATAGAGGTGACATTAGTATATCGGATAAATGACAAATAGTAATAAAAGATCACTCGAGGGTAAAATGTGACATAAATTTTCGAAATTTAAGACGGATATAAAAGGTTTTCTTCGGATGGGCGTAAGAATCTCATGCTGAGAATTTAATGAAATAAGCTGCAGGGTGTATGTTGCACTTCATCATAAGAGAAATAAGACCAGGGCGCATAGTCTTTTATACCATTAAAGAAGAAGAAAAAGTATATATATATGTATATATATTTGGAAAAAAAAAATAAAATTCTTTACGCTACTTTCGAGATTTAGCAATGTATGTTTTCACATTCATCATCATTAAGAATTTTATTGGCTTTTAAAAGAGTGGTACAGAAAGGAACCCAATACTTATGTTACACTAATTTGGAATAATGGTATAATCTGAGAACTTTATAAAGTAATTTTTCAAGTTTTTTTTATAAAAGAACTTTCCCACAGCATAGAAAACGTAGTTTCAATGGTGGATTTTTTTTTTCGATCTACAGGGGTGACTAAAGTATTGTATTGCTATCGTTTTAATGTTGAATAATAGGTACTGTACTAGTTTAGTTTTATTTAGATTTCGAGCATTTATTAGTTTATACTTTAAGTACAAGAAAAATCATAAAAATATTTCTTTTAAAGAAGATATTTTTATTGATTTTTTTGTAGGCTTAAAAGTAGGTTTTTGTCCAAGTTTCATATTGATCACCATTAAGAATTTTTATTTGACTTTAAAAAAGCGGGGTTCAATCATTACTTGATATAATAACACTAATTTGGAAAAATAATGTAACTAAAAAAAAAGTTTAAATTAAAAAGTGTAATGTTGTTGTAAAGTTGTTTTTTTCTCTTTGCCTGGAAAACTTATCTTAATAGTACATAGTGGATTTTTTGAGATTTTCCGATCTAGATGGCAACTAGTATATCGTAGTTAATGCTGATTAATAGTGTTGTAAAACTAGTTTGATTTAGATTTCGAACATTTTTTTAACATATTTCAGACAAGAAAATTTAGGAAATTAGATTTTTTGTGGGCAAGTTTTAGAAATCGCAGGTTTTGTCCAAGTGTATATTTTCACATTCATCATCATTAAGAGTTATACTTTGGCTTTTGAAAGAATGGTACCGTATTAAAGGTAACCCAGTGTTTATTATATGGTGGAGGGTTCTCTCCATATGGATCGTTTGGGCGTTCTCGGTGATTCCTTGTTCAGTCGTCGTCCCCGACTCTGGTACACAGCTCGCACGGTTCGCGGTGCAGAAAATGATGCGTTCACGTCAAAGGAAATAAAACGTGGTTTATTTCTATACTATAAACATTGATTGTCAACTATTCTTACCACATTGACTTGTTAGTCAATGTCTTTACAAAACATCGCTGTGTTCATTCCCATTCGTCAATGGCCGCCAGCATTCCATTCGTTTGTATTTACTACAACTATTTTACAACCTTCTTGCTTGGCTTCCAGAAATACAACTCTTTTAACAATCCATACAACTTCCTCATTTCACTGAACAATGCTCATGTTTCCATGCTTAGCATAAAACTTAATTCAGTCCGTTGCACTATAAATAATTCTTACTCATTATTTTAGTCCAACATTATATACCAATTTGAAAAAATAGTTTAATCAGAGGAAGTTTAAATATAATATTCTTTAAGTTAAGTATCAGATTTTACAATAGCTTAGAAATACTTATCTTAATAATAGTACATAGTAGATTCTGTGTGATTTTCCGATCTAGATGACGGTCTATTACCACGTTCACATTAACACACCTTGGCGTCAGTGTTAATGGGAAGACCATCGTGGATGGCTAGGAGATAGCTCGGATAGGCATTTTCATGTTACCCGCAAAAAGTTACCGGTACTCATAATCGTCTTCGTTGACAGTAGTTGGCGTCGTTCGATTAGTGTTGTTTTTGCTATCGTTGTAATGCTCTTCAAAATTCGAGCATTTCTATACTCTTTATATTAGCTTCACGATTGAGTGAGTTGTGAGTGAGCGAGCTGGGAATTGAACTACACTCAGTCGTTTATGTGAATATACTGTATAATCCAAATGTATCAAAAGAAGCATGAAAAACAAAAACCGCATAAGTGCTTCGCATAAAGCAAAAAACGGATAAGTTCAATGCAAAAAAATCGCATGTATAAATGAATAAATAGAAAATTGCAAAAATGGATTGTTTCCATTATGTGTGTAGTTTACATACAGTTTATCCGTATATGACAGTATATAAAGAGTGTGCTTAAAAAACATTTTTAAGGCTTAATTGTTTAAACCTTTTCAGACAAGAAACAATAAAATAAATTAAACTTTTTTTAAGTCTTTTGAGTCTAATATTCAAGCACTAAGTACGTTTTCACATCGATCATAATTAAAGAATTTTATTGGCTTTTAAAAGAGTGGTACATAAACCTAAAACTTATGCCACACCAATTTAGAAAAAAATAATGGTATAGTGGATAATAAAAAAAAATTGATCTGTTTTATCAAATTTTCATAAAAATACTTCCCATAGTAAGTTATAGAAAACTTGGTGATTTGTTTAGAGATTTTCCGATCAAGATATCAACTATGTACCGGTACTTGATATTGTAATGCTGCTAAATAATAGGGTTATACTACTAGTTTAATTTAAATTTCGAGTTGTTGTTTTTTTTTAAAATAAATTCCCAGACAAGAACTGTTAGAAAATTAGACCGTTTGTTGGGGGTCTAAATCTAAAATTAGAGATGTTATCACTCTTTTATACTTTGTATTGGGGACCATGGTTATCCCTGAAGGCTAATGTCGTCTCTTGCATCCCGAATGATAAGTACAAGAGATTAACATAAGG
>JAQIWH010007376.1:0-11542 GCA_034695005.1 Cryptops parisi
TTTCAGTTCTTCATTCATAGTGCAAGGGTGAGAAAAAAAGTTGCACTTTGCGAATTCCGTTCATGCGTTTTGTTTGTTAATAAATGTTATTTATGTGGCGCGATCGAAAAGTTTGATCGATTGAATTTAGCGCGCGAGTATTGTAACCAACCATGGCTTATATAATTACAGTTATTATAAACCGCGCGAAGTAACGCGGAAAGATATCTAACGGAAACAAAATGTTACATGCAGTACTTTGTTATGCTCTGCACGTAGAGATGTTGTGCACCATACCTGCCGCACGCTCCACCCTGAGAATAGTGAATGTTTAGTTTGTACGTGTAAACAGTGTATTTGACGAATTCGGTTCCACGTCTATGTCCATGTATGGAAATGAAGAGGGGTCATTGTGCTGCAAAATTGTGCTTCATATAAACTTGAGAAAAACCTCGATTATTGACTAAAGTTATTAACGCCGATTATGCAGCTGGTTTTGTGGAACCTGTCAACTTCCATATAGTGATGCATTGTCATTGGTTTTGTTTTTTTCAAGTTTGACCTCAAATTTAAAGTGTATACTGTACTTTGATTTTTTTCTCCTTACACGAGACCATTTCGCCAAACAGACACATTCAAACATTTATTACTCTTGGGTGAAGCATGTTATAAGGAAGATACTTCCGGTCTTCACCGTCATTCAAATGCTTTATTATAATGTGTTGTGTAATATTTGCATCAATGAATTCATTGTCACATACTGTTACGGTAACATGATCATAAACGCAGCTATTGGAAGAGGAATAAAACCCCTCTTAAAAATGTGTAAAAAAAAACTAGACATTATTTGGGAAAACAATATTCTGCACTTCAAAACCCCACCCCGAAAACATTCTGGCTGCACTACTTAGCATGCTGTCACGTGTTAAAGAGTTAAAAAATGTTATGAAAAACCATTTAGCGTTTGAAAGATGATAACAAAATCAATCCAAAATAAGTTTGAATTGTTAGTAGTAAGAGGCATTTAATATAAAGTACGATTGTTTTTTGTTTTTTTATATTAGTTTCGGAGATATGAGGGTGTTTCATTTTTCATAACGCCATGAGCTCCGTGACAAACCCCAACATAAACGTTATTTGTCACAATTTTGGATTTATCTTACATATTCGTGGACGGCATTATATACTGAAAAAATTTAGTTTCTTTTTTTCTATGTTTATTGGTTTCGAAGATGTATGGCTTTTTCAATTTTTGCAACACCGTGAATTCCAGACTTACCCCACAGAATATAGACGTTATCACGTCAAAACCTAAACACGACAATAAAAAGCTTAAGAGAAATGAACAAATTTGTTAAAACATGAAACTCAATGCAGAAATCTAGTGTTTGGGGTCTTCAATCTTTGAGCATCTTAGAATACAGCACAGACTGGGAATACCCATCATAAATGAAATATTTGTAACTTAAATACTCGTAAATCAGATGTTTTTATTAAATTGGATATAAAGATATTTTTACATGAACAAATACGAGATTAAAAATTTTCTTATATACAACTTTTTTTTAAAAGTTTAGAAAGTTGTGTGAAACCATTTTACTGTCATCGGGCGTTACTTCTGAAATATCAATATTAATAATAAGCATTCAGTGGTTCTTTGGCTGGATAGAGTAATGAATAAGCTTTCAGTTAATTTGCATGGTTTAATTGACATGAAATTACTTTCATAAGATGATTTGTGTCAACATTTCAGTGATCTTTGTAAACTTTTAATACAAAATTTAAATTAAAATTTCATTTTAAAAGGTTAGAATGTTCTACACAATAATGCTGTATGTACTTAATGATGAACATGACTTTAGTACATTGATAACATCTGTGGTTGAAATTAAACTCAATTTTAGGAACATCCTGTAGAGCTCCAAAACTTAAAACGTCCATTGTCTACTACACCATCGATAGGTACAAGAGTTTCTCTCCAGTTGTCATTTAGCAAGACGGTTAGAAAGCCTCTGGCCCTAATTACTGCCCTCATTCATCGGGAATATGGCAAGTGCTTCACACATCTTAGGGGTGAATTCCAACCATAATGTTTTTAACGGTAGCAATAAACTGTGTGCTTTAATTGACGGTTTTGGTTTGTTTTACGTGCGTTTTGTTTGTTCCACGTCTTTTCGACCCGATTAAGGTGGTAGGTTAATAGAGAAAGTAAAGAGGAGATTATAGAAGAAAAGGTACGAGATGCATCCAGAATATTTGGTGGTCAATCGAGGACGTTGATGCTGTACTGTTTGAACCTCTCGGTCACTATCTTTGCTTTACGAGCTGGTACGTTGTCTTGATGGTAGACCGCTTGCTAATCGGAACTCAGTTTTTCTAAGCTCGAAATCAGGAACGTCTCCATGAAGTCAAAGAGTAAATGTCAAGATTGATGCGCTCGTTTGCTACACAAGCTTACCAACAACTATCAGCTATAAAAGAATAAAGAATCTCTAAATCATGATTTTAGTGAAAAACTTTACGCTGTGTTGTGCGCACAGGATTGAATTTTTCACCTTTATGGCGATGCACTCACTTCATTGTAGCCAAACGTGAGGCAAAATATTTATTTCATTTTTCTAACTTATTTTTTTTTTCCAATTCTTGAAACTTTTTTTCAACTCATTAGAACCTAAAAAAGAAAATATTAAAAAAAAAAAGTTAATTAATATTGAAAAAAAAAGGTTCATAAAAAAGTCGTAACTCAAAAGACTAAATAAACAAATCGAATATATGTGGGTACTATACTTAAAGTGGTCTCGGATGGTTGCCATAGTTGTGATTAGGTTCCCTAATCCTTAGAGTGGAACCCCACAGACTCGTGACTTTCCTGTGGGGTCTCTCATTATAATATTTATTACTATAGGCCTAAATTAATATTCACTATGATAGGTCTATGCCTAAATTAATAAATATTCTTGGGTCAAACATAATGGGCGAAAAACCTGGAAACCCAACCACCCAAAGGGGCCAAAGGGCCACAGGACCAGGAAGTTCTTGTACTTTATAGTATAATACTGTACTTTATATTAATCCTAATACATAATGATAAAGGGGCCTTTCGTTCTCTTGTGCTGACGTAGGTTCAAAAGTAAACAAACTAAATGAAACTATGTGGACACCTGACATCCATATATATTATAATAATCATAATAGTTTAAATACGCTTGTTAAGTTATTACTAATGAAATACTGTATAATAATGATGTATAATAATACATAGATTAGATTGTTTTACAACCGGAACATTCGAATACATTGCCTTTTGTACCTTTCACCAAGTATATATTAATGAGCCACATGAATAAGTACCAAGGGGTTTTCCAAAAGAGGGTGCTGCTGGATGTATGGTATATAGAGGGAGGATTGGTTTTTTGACAAATGACCGCAAAACAGATTTTTTAGATCGGTCACTTGACACTTGTTTGATTGACAGTTTTTTTACTTTAGTTGACGAATATTAAACGCTTAAATTATACCAGAAAAGTACATTATACTTTTAATCATGTTGGAAAGTTGTTAAAGTTTCAGTACGGGACCGGTGCTGTATTTACGCTTCTTCATCATCTGATGTGTCGTTAATAACGACTTGTTATCAGCTGCAAATGCTAGTGAACTCACTTTCTTATAAAAGTTCTTTGTAGAATCAGCATCGGTTATCCTAATCATTTACAGATAGATTCTGCTCGTAGATTGGAAATAAAACTCTTTGAAACTAAACGGCGCTTGAAGATAGGACACTTTGATAATGAACGTGGATTTTTGCGAAGTAGTTTTCAGTAGAAAATAATAAGTTTTGAGTCTTTAAAATAAGATATTTAGAATCAGCGATGCACAAACAGTTTTCAGAGCCTCTAAAAAATTATTAAAAATGGAGTAAAAACGTTTTGGAAATAAGTTCTTTAATTATGGTCTTTGATTCATGATTATCTCTGGTATTCTTCCTTACTAAATGTTTGTTTTATTCAATTCCAACAGTATCGCAACAGTTTAAGTATGATAGTGGCAAAGAGTATCTTTGATAGGTACTTTTCTTCTGTAAACAGTTGCAACAGTGGAAAAAAGTTTGTGTGATGCTTTTCTTCAGGAGATAGTAGCTGTGTTTAAAAAATGTCATTGTTTGGCCGTATCAGCTCCAGATAGCTCCAGATTTGGAGATACGTACATCATAATCACTGTAGATGCTAATGTGCATAAATATGCTATGTGTGGAAGTCAAGTGAACCGAAATTAATGCAAAATAACTGATTTTTATGTCTTTGTACATCAAAATCAAACATAACCATCCTACTAGATAAAAAAAAAGTGGACTTGTGGTTGAAACCTTCATCTCTGGTGCGAGAAGTCCCGGGTTCGCCTCCCACTCTTTTCATGGGGATTTATTTTGAAGTCTGACACCATAAACGCAAATTCAAGGTGTTCTTCCGTTTTCTTCTGCTTATTGAAACAGCTCATCATCTCATTGTTATTTTCTTGATTTTCTGAAATAAAATCATATGCACCATACGAGACACACAACTAACGCCAGTTATTGCGCACATTTGGCCTATGACAGGTACTTAACTACTTATCAAATCATGGACTGAGGACGAAAAGACTGAAAGTAAGAATTTTTTATGGTACTCAAATTTAAACAGCTTCACAACAGATTATAGGCGCCGATTATGTTGGTTCTAGGGGGCTCTGGCATCCATAAAATCAATGTTTTGGGTCGGAGCGAAAATTTAAAGAAGTGAACGAATTCACACAAGTGAAAAACTCTGCGAATGTTCTACACGCAAAAAGTTTTCATTATGGCACGATAACTTACGAGACGAATCAAAACCGAAAGCAAAATACCAAAAACCAAATCAAGACCGAAACCAACTTTAAATTTAGCGCCGTAGCGCCTAGCGATTAACAACGACAAAACCTCGAAACACTGATAAGGAATGACGTCATTAACAATTGCATAGTAGCGTATCCCTGTGGCAGTTCGCTCAAATATACATGATTATGACTATGCGTGATCATCTTGGAAAACGTGTTGCGTTTACGCACAACAAACCATGTCTAAAATTCAAGATTTTAAACAGACAAATACTACATATATCATTATTTATGTCTACCTAAACTACAATTCTCTGCGCAATTTACTTTTTTTTTAAACATCATTTATTTTTGAGACTACTTAAAGCTCAAAATATCG
This sequence comes from Cryptops parisi, assembly GCA_034695005.1. Classification (NCBI taxonomy): domain Eukaryota; kingdom Metazoa; phylum Arthropoda; class Chilopoda; order Scolopendromorpha; family Cryptopidae; genus Cryptops; species Cryptops parisi. The sequence goes on from JAQIWH010007376.1 coordinate 5,207, forward strand.
ATACCTGTGAATCAACTCGATACTTCTGTTGTTATCGAATGATCGGCACATCTGTCAGAAAGATTTGAACATGTGAAGAAGTAAACATACATCCTAAATATGTATCAAAATATTATTTATTTCAACATCAGTGCATCTCTCTCTCGGTTCAACTTGATTTATATCGTGACAAATTTCACCACGAAGCGATGTCCGTACGTAGGTTTGCCAGTAGTAACAACGATGCGATGACTGATTGCTTGTTTTGAGTGTACTGTATGATGTACATGTACTGTGCATAAAGAAACTTGTCCACTATGAAACTCTTAAAATTAGCCCTCAGCTTCATCTTTTTCCATTCGATATTGTCCATCATGGTTCTATACAGTTACATAATGTGGTTATTGACTGAAAACAATGCAAGGTGAGAAATTAATTCCAGTACAGTAAGTAGAACCCCCGTATCCGTTGACTCTGTATCCGCGGTTGACTTAAGTTCTACATGATATGTAAAATTCGTACAGTTTATAACCTTTAAATATAATAGTTTTGAATATCGTAATAAAATTTTGTGACCGTATTTTTTGTCACGTCTATTGTACTTGTAGACTTATTGCACACAGACTACATTGCACAATCGCAATGTACACAAACTTGCACATAGATAGCCCATCTACTAATTTGCACGGTAGCATTTCTGATTGCTCGATCAATAAACACTTTGAAGTGAGTGTTGAAACATTTCTCTTTAAACTTTGTTATTCTCTTTATGTGCTTTCAATCAATCAGGAGCGAAGATGATAAGCGTTGGTCATCCGGGCAAACTTCGATCTGGCCTGATAGGATTTTAAAGAACTCCCTTTCAAATGAAATTCTGTCTTCGGAAAAGATCGGAATTCGTGGATGGTGGATGGCTCATGAGAAGTGGTCGGTAGACGTGGAATGTTTCAATGAGGAATGGGGTGTATGTGTCAAGGTAAATTAAATCGATTGGAGAAAATAATTCTATTTTATGCATCTTTTGGATTCCATGGACTCGTGTTATTTTTCTATGACACAACGCGTTTGTTAATAGGCGATGTTCATTTTTGAAAAAAAAAATGAAAGTGGCAGACTGTTTTCTTTGAAATGTGACAGTTTTCCTAGCTTAAATGTTGAAATTAAAATTTTGCAACCCATTCCAGGTATTCAGCATCTCGTGTAGAGTGGACAGTGTTCGATCTATTTATCAGTGGGTTCCACTTCACAGAGATTCAAAAATCACTGAATTTGAATTTACTTTGAGAAGCAGTACTGATGATTTGAGGCGTGAGGCTAGTATAATTTTTGAACTGTTTGCGTTTGTTGGATGTCTCAATTTTTAATTTGTTTTGGAATGATAAATATTTTCATAGGCATCCGACGCATACTATGGTGCTCTTGGTTTAGTGAAGTTGAGCGATCACACAGTGCAAACTGTTCAGTAAGTGGAATTTGTGAATTGACTTATGAAGCAGCAGATGAAATAATTTTATATTAAAAAAGTGTTATCTTATCCGTAAGGTTAAAATATACCGAAGAAAATCACTATAATCTCCTGAAGAAGACCACGTTTACTGCTCCGGAGAATGTCACCATCAGTAGTGTAACTATCATGCTGTGTTGCTATGGATATGTTGGATTAACGAAGTTCATGGATGCAATGCTGGTGTTTTCGAAAGGTAAAAACGGTTTTTTTATGGGTATTTTTTTATATGGGTATTTTTTTCCCAACTGCTTTTTATATAGGGTGTCCCAGAATTAACTTCAATGAACTTAGCTGAAAAATTATTTTACAAATTATTATTATTATTAAGATAGTATTAACTGTAAAACACTGCATAATGAATATATTTGTTGTGACTACGCTGTAGAACCAATCTATAAGTTTCCACAAAGGATAATACTGGATGTTCTTGAAAGATGCAGGTGCTACGCATCAAAACAAAGCAAAAATTCCATATATACATGGATGCGGAAAGGCATACTCGTTTGCATACCTACAGCGATTGAGACAATAGGCCTATGCATTTACGTGACTTCACCCTGTGTTATCTCAGAAGTAAAGTATTTCTTGGCTCATGTTTATGTGTATTGTTTTTTATTTGATGCGTAGCATCTCTAGTTGAAATTAGAGTCCTATATATTACATATATTGGGCTTGAAATCTGAGATCTGCAGGAACACCCTGTATATTGTTGGACCAATTATTTTAAATTAACTTTTGTGTTCTTGCTTTGTCGTAAAGAAAACCACGACTACATGGATGCATCTTCTGTTGTTTCACCATGTCCCAGTGTTTCATCATCCAATGATGTAACAGTCTTCCCAACGGAACAATTAAATATTAGTAAACAAGGAATCACTAATGTAATTATCCTTGCATCATATATACACTGTGTGCATTACTTGCTTTTATATTAATGTTCTTCTTGCTCAATGCATTTTTTGATTTGACTAGCTTTTGGTACAAAATTTCGATTTTTAATTTTTAGTATTTACACCAAGTTACATTAGTGACTCAAGTGTCAATGGACCGTCTTGGAATTCTTGACAGAAGTTTGTCTTCGTGGGACGGACCAGTTTCCATTGCTATTTTCATTCCTTTCAAACTGCAGAATTCGCAGGATGACATGGATTGGCCAAAGTACGAATCTTGTTTCATTCAAGAATTTGTTCAAGTTTTAACTTAATATATTACAGCGCTTAATATATGTACTTATGTTGTGAAGCTGGAAATTGTAAATAATTTTTCTTTTCGTCAATTCAGGATGTACACTCATAAGAAACTGCAAAAATTCAAGAACATAAATTTTGTGGTAACATTGGTGAAAGGAAAATCGGATTCAGATGAATATCCAATCAATTATCTAAGGAACATTGCTATAAGGTAAATCTATATTAATTAGACATTTTTTAAAAAAAGTTTGCATTCATGAACGGTTGCTACAAAGTGTGTACATTTATTTATTTTGGACGTTTGTTTTAACAAAAAACTTATTACATTTCCTTATTACAGTATTAAACATTGTAAAAATATTTTTAACCCATTTAAATAGGCAAGCTTGTACAGAGTTCATATTTTTGGTCGATGCCGATTTCACGCCAGCATTAGAATTCCAACCGAAATTCGATGTAGTAACAAGGGCATATCGCCATGTAGCTGATAAGACTGCGTGGGTGGTTCCTGCTTTTGAATTTTTGGAACCTCCAAGTGTGAGTAGTCGTATAATTTGATTTTTATTTACAATGAAAAGGATAAAAGAGTTTGTCATTTTTAATTTGAAGATTTAATAAAATTGGTTCATTTCTGCAATATTTCAGCGTCGTATATTTGATTATCTTTTTTTCTTCTAGCTGGATGAATCATTTCCTAAAACCAAAGAAGACCTTGTGGAACAAATTTTAGCAGATAATTCAAATATTCAACCATTTCATATCCTTTCAAATATTTTAAATATATAACCACTATATGATTCTAATAAGTTATATATCCATACAATGTATAATTCAAATATCTAAACTAGAACCATTTTCATTGATGGAAATCATTTTCTTTAACATCATGTAAGTATGACAGAATCGCCCGAGTCTCACCGGTTAACGGATTATTGGCATTGGTACAGAGCTGAACACCCATATGAGATTTATGGTTATAATGACAAATATGAACCATATGTCGTTCTCAAGTAAGTAGGTCTTTTTTTATACTTATAATTTGTATAAGAAGTAAACTTTTCCATACTCTAATATATACATGATGAAAATTGAATCTCTTTATATAATAGACACTTTCTGGCACGCTCCCAGAAAGCTTTGCTACACCCTAGTTAGCGTTTCATGAGCCTGAGGCAACTGTGCAAGCGCCTCCCGACGGTCGCGCATTGCATTGCAGGAAAAACAAAGAGCTAGGCGTTAGTAGTTGATCGGCACTGGAGTAATCCAACTTTTCCCGATGGATGGCGAATTGAAATAAAGAACGTCAAAACCTACTGTTTTGATGTTCCGTGCTTTTGCACGGGAAACCCATTTAGTTTTATATTTGTTGAGTTTGGAAAAAGTTAATTTTTTTATACATATACAGTATATTGTTATACCTGTTACATGTTGAGGTTACATATCATGTGCATCATTATTAATTTGAACTAAATTGTTTCTTTTTGGTTAGAAAAAGTAGCCACTTGCCCTTGTATAGTGAAAAGTTTACTGGATATGGAATGAACAAAGTATCTCATATCACTGAGCTGCACGCAGCTGGGTAAGTGTCAGTGTTACAAATTGTGTGCGGGCTAAGTCGTTGCTCAATCTTAATGTTTCTCAAACATCTTTGTTAATAAGAGTTTCTTTATGTAAGAAATGTATTATAGCAGCATATATAACAGGTCATTTGCAAGCCCAGTTTCACTTATTCTCACGTAAATTAAAGACCTTACTTGTGTGTTGCAAAAAAATTTCTCACTTATTTGTGGTTATTGTTATTGAGCATGAGTGTGCTTAGTATTGAGCTCGCATACTCATAAAATATGTGGACCTTACATGTATACATATTATCGTACACTTTGTACATACCCACAGTAATACATTGCTGCTGTTATACTGTGCCATATTAATCAACTGTAAACTTTTAAATTTTTTTATTGTACAGTGTTTTTGTACACTTTGTCACTTACATGTTCAATGCTAATTCTAAAATATGCTTTTTAGATACAACTTTAGGGTGCTCCATGATTTATGGGTTATACACCTTCCTCATCGTACAACGTCCTACACAATATCCTTTTTGCAGGTGACGAATTTTGAAGAAATTTATTTATTTTTTTTTAACTATCAACGATAACTAGTTTTTCTCCTATACTTAACATGAACCAATTTCATTTACAGAATCCATCCAGACGTTTGTACAACAGAGCAACGCGGTACGAATTTTTGGCCGAAATAATGAGAAAATACGATTTTATAGATTGTCAACAAAGTCTTCAATGATCAACTTCTACTGGCTCGACAGATATTTGCAATACATTTTTAAGATTCCTTGAACTCAAGTTCTATGATTACTATCATAGAAATATGGAGAGAATTATGTTTTTTAAATTTCCATCGGTTAAGTGTTTGGGCCCTCCCCGACAACAAACATTTCTAGCTACAAGCCTGTACAACTAGGCTAATTAAAATTAGAGATCATGTTCCGCACTAAATCAAAGGAGCTGTCACTTTTATGTTTGCTGAGAAAGTATTTGACAACTTGAATAAACGAAGACCAGGGGGGGGGAATGATAAAAATTCAATGCTTTGAATTTTGGTGTTTTTGCAGGACACCTAGTAAACAAATTGCATATTGTTATGTCTACTGCATATTTTGACCAGTGTTGTGACATTTTGCATGCATATTTTCATGTATTTAGTGCATATTTCGAAGATTATTAGTGTATATTTGCATGCATATTATTCATGTTTTTAGTACTGCCTGCGAGTTTTCCACGCAGTGTCTGCGAATGCCTGAGTTGAAGACGTCTGGTAATTTTTTTATTCAAACCAAATCTGAGATAGCCCGGTTGTATAGGAGGGGATGAACCGCTCCGAAAAGACTGGCTCCGAATCGGAACCACTCCGAATTTTCGCACGCACTGGACTCGTGTCGAACCAGATTTGCATCGAATGACCTTACTTCGAATCCAAATTGCAGCAATCGGAAACATGTCGAAAATTGTTTTTCTCAACGAGCGGAATGGCTCCAAAATAATATTGATATTTTAAATAATATCGATATATGATGTTGATCACAAAATTAATAATAAAAGGTTTGTATTTGAAGTGAAGATAGATTTAAATTAAAAACTTTATCTGACAGCTCGGAAGCAGGATCTTCTAGAAGCGGCTCGATAGCGGCAGGCAGCGCAGAGAAATGAATGCCTTGTATCAAACAAAACATAAGCACTTTAATAACAAATAATTTAACATATGCATTCTCCAAAAGCTGCTGTGTCCTCACCATGTGGAACGGGCACTCGTGCAACGGCTTCATTTTCAGCCAGATCGGCAGGGTTAGCTTGCAGATCTGAACAAAAGCACAAGCATTTTAACAACAAATGTTTTGAAATTATTAGTAATCAAAAAAGTTGTTTTATCCTCACCTTGTGGAACGGGCACTCTTGCAACGGCATCATTTTCAGCCAGATCGGCAGGGTTAGCTTGCAGATCTGAACAAAAGCACAAGCAGTTTAACAACAAATGTTTTGAAATTATGAGTAAACAAAAAAGTTGTTTTATCCTCACCTTGTGGAACGGGCACTTGCGCAACATTATTTTGAGCTTGGTTGGCTTGCAGATCTGGACAAAAGC
>JAQIWH010007377.1:0-11541 GCA_034695005.1 Cryptops parisi
TAACTGCCATAGAGGATGAATACAAAAGCTGCGCAGAACGTGTGACAGTCCAAAGATACCTGGGACGGAGTATACATTAGTTTAGTTCCGACTTTGTTTAATCCGACATGTCATATGAATGACTCATTAAGGAAGGTTTGTGCAGAAACTTTGAAGAATGCATGTATGCAAAGTATATGTACAGTATGTAGAATACAAAAATTTTTTAATCAGTTTATTGTTGATCTTTATTTCTATAACTTTTCAAAAAACAAAAGGAAGAAAATCAATACGGAGCTTTTGCTTTTGTCAGACCTTAGTTTAATCTTGTGCAAACTTTAGCCATCGAACGAGAAGAACTTTTCTTTTAATATTGCTACTGCCTATAGCATATGTATACATAAACATTATACAGTATATACTGTATATAGTAAATTTTCTTCTTTTTTAGTGCACGTCATTTACTGATGTTTCGCTTCGATGAACCATTGGAAACATGGTCATAAAAGAATGCACGTTTAATGCACCTCTGTTTGACTCAGGTCTCGGATGAAGTTTTTTCCTGTTTGTTGGTTTGATTTTTTCTACATATGGAATACTTTTAGCTTTTTTTGTACAAGCATTTTTTCTTTTGCATTTTCCAATTGGACTCTGGAGAGACGAAAGAACCATCTCCAACTAGTGTTTTCGTGGGCTAAGGTAGAAAAAACAAAAACAAACCCGGATCGAAGGAACTTGGTTTTGGTGGAAACCAATGACTGGTGTTTTCTTGGTCGTTTTTTGTTTGTCTTTATGTGTACACTAGACTATGTGTACTCTGCCAAAAAATATTTTGTATGCAAACGGTTTGCCCATCGTCGAAGTTTTCTTTCAGCTGAAATGAAATTGTATCGGAAAATAGTAGGCTACTTACTAGGTCTACATACTCGACCAAGACAGTGGGTTTTTTAGTGTGCATAGGTCCAAAACTATTCGATAAAATTAACTTTACAACGACCAAAATTGCGATCCACTTTAAAACAATCCATAACTTTTCAACTATTTTATAGAACTCCAATGCTTTATGATGAAACATTCAAACACTAGGAAAGAAACTATGACTAGTCGAAGTTGGCAGGCTGTGATTGACAGTTAAACGGATGACATTTGTTTTTAAGTGATTTTAGTTTTTAAGGCTCTGAACAACAAAGCTATTTACATTTGGAAGAAATATTGGCTCAATGGAAATTCTGGCAACCGACTGATAGAGACATTCTTTGTTTCTTCTTTGAGTGACTGTTGCTTCATGACTGTCAGTATTGGATTCACTCGTAGCAATATCATTTTAAAGTTTCCATTTGAATATTTTTGTAAACAACAAAAGACAAGTATTTTGACTCTTGGCAACGGAATTTTCACGTTGATTAATACGATTAAATTGCTTTGAACCATGAGATGATCGAAATACTGAGAAAACCAGATGTGATGATTACCATTAATCAGATCAAACTTAACAGTTTTCTTGAAAAAAGTTGTAAATCAATGTTAATGAATGGTTTTAGTAATTTCATAAAACATTGTTTAGACTCATTAAATGTAGTTGTTTTTACAATCTTTTTATTATTACAACCTTTTATTTAACTTCACTTAGCGTCTTAAACAATCTTCGAAATGGTTCAAATGTTTCAAATCGTTGATGTCAATTATAACCAGGTTTCATGTTTCGTACAGACTTGAAATTTGGTGTACAGATTAGAGACGCTTAACAATTGAATCCAACAAATTTTCAGGGATCAATGTCGTGTCAATTCCGAACTATTCGCTCGAGAAAAGTCGTTCTTTTTCAGGTAGTGTTGTTGATGCTTTGAACTACTTTTTCGTTTGCTATTGCTATAAATAAACATATATACATATATGTACAGTTCAGTACATATGGTTAAACTGACGTGAGTACAAGTTCATTGTTATGAGTGTAAAACAGATTCATTCGAAGAAACACTTTACTACGAAAGGTTATCTACTATAATATAAAAGCCATGTGAGTTCCTCTGTTCTGTCAAAAAATACGCGAAAACCAGAAGACGTAGGAAGCTGAAACTTGGTAGGCAATTAAATGACACCCCAAAAGAGTACACCAGCCCATCAGCGACCCGAAATTGTTATCAGGGGATGCACGATAATTATATGAGAATCCACTGTTAGTTGTTGTGAATGATTTGTTTTTGCGGAGAAACTGTAAGGCCTACGAAGCTGAAAGTCGGAAGGGTGGTAGATTTTATCCTGAAGGGGGCATGCAATATTTGACGAATGGACAATGTCATCAACGGGGTGTCATCAAATCGGGTGTGATAAGTCTAGGAAGCCGAAGAAAAACCGCGCTGCTTTTATCAGTGACGAGTAATTTTAAAAGTTAAACACTAAGGTAACAATGAATTAATTAATGAATGTTTCAATTAACATAAAATTCGCGCTGTCATTAACTCTGTATTGTTGTGTCAGGTGATCTACATTTAACTTTCAAACAGCACATGATGCTGTTTGGGGCGCCGTGGTAGCCTAGTGGTTAAGGCATCCACCTCCGTACTCCAGTTGGTGAGTTCGCCTCCCACTCGTGCCGTGTGGGTTCAGTTTAGGGTCTGACACCGCAGGGGCAAGTTTTCTCGAGGCACTCCCGTTTCCTCCTGCATCATAAAACTCTGTTCCATGTTTACCATCCTTATCTCATCATCATTTCTGTATTTCTGATTTTCAATAAAGCCTGAGGTTCAAACGACATAGCTGTAAGGCCAATCAGTGCCCTCGTTAAACTGCAAGTACCTACCTGAAACTGTTTGAATCAAACAAATAGTCTAAGGGCGTAGCAAACTATTGCGATCTATCGCACGCGACTTATCACCATCGGAGTGTTCTTATGCTTTTTTAATAGACGCTCCCAAAAATGAAGATATTGAATTCAAGATCTTCATTTTGAAAGTGTCCATTAAAACATAGGAACACCTTCATGGCGATAAGATTAGAGTCTGATATCTTTCAATTTATCATATCTTGTGTATAGTGTTGTATAGTCGTTTATATAACGTGTGTACTGTTTTATTGTAATTTCTATTGGATTGTGTTTATACTAACTTGATTCAAATTCCATTTGTTTGTATTGGTCTATCCATTGTCTTTATTTCGATATAATTATTTGTTTTTGTGTTTCCACTGTTTTATGCTTGTTATATGTGCAGTGTTTTGGTCCCTTGGAACTGTGAAATTTTAAATAAAAAAAATAAATAAAAATAAGTCGCGTGCGATAAATCGCAATAGTTTGCTAAGCGCCTAACTGTAACGAATATTGCAAAGCAATATGAGTTAAAGCAATAAATAACTAAGTCAAAAATTGCATAACTAAGTCAATAAATAAGTAAAAAAATTGCATAGTGAAAACAAAAGTTTTGTCATTTTTGACGGGCTATTCACCAGTTTGTTTATAATTACAGTAGAATCACGATTATCTGAACAAGTTAGGATTGGGAAGGGTTTACAAAATCGAAGAATTAGTATAACAAATTTTCCAAAAATAAAAAAATAATACATTTTTATGAACGTAAAAACTAAATCAAAACAAAATCAAATTAACACATTTTATAACGGCACTATATAATAAAAATACACACTTTCGGACAGTCGGTGTGCCCTTTTAACTCCCAATATCTACCTAATAAAATACACGTACTGTAAGTCGTATCACATTAAATTTTTCCATGAAAAAAAAAGAGAACCAAGTTTTATAAGTTTTATTTGTTTTTACCCCTTTTACCATTATTATAGGTTACCGGGTAAAGGGTGTTTTAGTTGATCGAGTGTGTTATTCGAGGTTCGGATAATCAAGGTTCTACTGTAATTAAGTTTATGCCTGCTCTTTTATCTAAATTTTTTATTTCAATATTAAGTAAAACTTGTTCCAAATACTGTACTTCCTTCTGAAAAAAATGGCCAATGGTGTCTTCTATTGGCAAAAAGAATGTAATTTTATGAGTACTTTTGTCTGCAAAAAACAACAACGTGAACGTGACATTGATATACCTAGCAACGATATGATTCACAGCGTTTCCGGTTACAACCAAGGTGTGTTCTACGTCTACAAAACGTTGAGAACTACTGTCGTAGAATGATAAACTAGTTACCCGTAAGATGTCATACAGTACTTGGCAAGCATATTTGAACTGGAAATCTAATCTCGATCATATGACTATTATGGGTAGGGAGTGATTCACTTATCGATGTAGTTGAAGACCAATAACTATCTTTTCAGAAACTCGTCGACAAAACAGCAATAACTTCCTTCATAAGTGCACCCACAGCATTCGTTGTCATGTCGGACAGGTAACATTTTTTTGATTTGTAGGCAAAATAGAATTAAAACACTAATAATGAATATTTTTATACAAAAATTTATACTCTGATCACGTATCGAGTATAATTATACTCGATACGTTATCAATCATTCAAAACGAAAGTTAACAAATTGCAGTTTTCATCGGCTACAATTATTCATAGCAATATATACATTATTATATGTTGCAACGTTGATATTTTTACAGAAAACATGAGCTATTGAACATTTTCAGTACGGCTCGTTAAATTTAAACGTACTACGTAATACTATAGTGGCTATATAGTAATACGGTGCTACTTAGCATTTCGATATTTTTGTGATTGGTGATATGACGTATTCGTTGCTCGGCCGTTAGTTTACTTATCAGTAGAAATGAGCGATAGTGGGGGAAGATAGTGACTATAGCAAGAGGTTGATACATAATTGAGGCGTTGGGAGAACAAGGTACATAAAATCCAGTTTCACAAAAATTGAGATATATCATTAAGAATATCCCTGACGAAGGTCTCCAGGCACTCAACTAATAAAGAGCTTATTTCCAAAATGTCTTAAATCCAGGAGACACATTTTTCAGGAAACAGTTTTTTTCTTCATTTATTTGACAAGACACTTTGCATGTAAAGTTGGTTTTTTTTAGAATGATTTTCAGTTGGAAATAATAAATTTTGAGTTTTGAAAGTAGATATTTAAAATCAGCGATGCACAGATAGTTGTCAATGCCACTTATCTCAAGAATGATCAAAAGAGACGTTTTGAAAATAATCTCTTCAAATATTGTGAGAAAATATCGAGACATGGCGACACTGTTTAAAAGTTCTCGTTTCTCGTCCATAGGATTCTGCGAGTTTCCAAATCTTCAAACTGGATTTATTTGAAAAAAGCGAAATGTGGCTTTATGTACCTTGTTCTTCCGAGCGCCTCAATTGGTCGTTCTTAAAAGCCTACTGACACGCAATTTTTGTTATGGCAATTCCAGCAATTTGTGGAGATCTGTGATGTCGGCTTCTTGCCAACCAGTTTTCATTGGTTGGCAAAAAGCTGCCTTCACAGTTGGGCTACAATTGCTTCACTACACACAAAAAATGCGTATGCCACGAGGCTTCAATGCTTATTTGACAGTATTACAGTAGTTTCATAATCATATTTCAGCTACCAAAACTTGACCTGTATTTTTTTTTCCAGCTGGGATGAAAGTTGCAGTTCGCAACTAAAAGCAAGCTTCCAAAAGTTGAGTCTTAACAAAGCATCCACTTACGATGTGATTCTGGTTTGTGACAAACGAGAATTTCTTGCTCACAAGCTCGTATTGGTTGCTTCCAGTCCAGTCTTCGAGAAGATGTTTAGTGGTCTGTTTCAAGAAGCAAATGCAAAGAAAGTTGTGATAGAAGAGAAGCCGTCTGTGATGGAAATCCTGCTCAAATTCATGTATTTGGATCCATTTGACGGTACAGATTTAGTCACAATTGATCAGATGTCGGAACTTTTAAAAGCTGCATCCCTTTTTCAATTGGATGGACTCGTACAATATTGTTGTCGCAAGATCGGAAAGACGGCGACTTATGATGACCTGGAGTTTGTGTTTTATCTACACCATCTGTACAACCATGAATGGTCGAAGAAACTATTAACTGAATATCTTCAGATTCATTATCACCATATTTTAAGAAATGACAAGTTTTTGACGCTGAACTATTCTAAGTTCCGAAAACTCATTGAAGTCATTTCTGATAGTATTTTCATATCCACTGAACGTACCGCCATGATTATCACAAAGTGGACAAGCCATGAAAAAAACCGTCTTCAGTACGTCAATGATTTGTTGACGCTCGTTTCTATGAATTGTTTTTTAAAACCATATTTGGGAATGGTATTTGAAAACGAGGGTGAGGGAGGGTCCGGTGCGATAGCTCTTGCTAAGTTGATGAGTGATGATGATGGAGTGGCAACTCCTTTGCCATTATCTGAAATGAACAGAGTGATCAAGTCGCTACGAGTTCTTAATTTCCGAATGGAAGATGATAAAGTTGTATGTTTTATGAATTCTTTCCAGGGTGATGAAGTAGGATCCAAGTACAAGTATCATCTAGTTGGTTTTCCATTCGAGTCATTATCCGTTAATGTTGACTGCTGCAGTCTGCGAGACAAAGTTTTCTTCTGGAATAGTAAAGGGGCGTGTAAGGTTTTCAGGTACGACGTCAATACCAATTCATTCTTTAAATTCCCAGAGCTTGAAAATTCGAGTGCTTCACCTGACGGGCGACGCGTTGCCATTACCAACGTTGGTATATACGTCCTAGATTTAGTTCCGAATAGGTACGACTTGTTTTTTAATAAATGTTCGCCAGTGGACGAAAAGAAGGAGGATGATGGTGAAAATCATTGGTGTTTGATTCAAAGTGGGTCAATGGAACGTTTCAGTTATTATACAAAATCTGATCTTGTACCTTGCGGTGATCATGTGTTCATGTTTTTACGCTCATACGCTAGTACAGTAGTGTATGTTGTGGATGAAGAACATGTCAACGAAATCGAAGTAGTTGAACAATTTAAGGATCTTGACAAATTTAAGTCGAGATACAAATTATCATACAATGAGTATCAAATTTTTGATATTGACACCGGGTCAACATTCATTTTTGATCCTGCAACGAAATCTGTGCGTTTGCTTTCGGATCTTAAAAATAAGTCTATTTCTAGCTTGCCCAAGAACACCGCTAGAGTTTATCCACTAAATGGTTCTTCTTGGGCAGTTGTCAAAGAAAGGATTTCTCGCTTGCAATCTGAGGGAAATAATTGTAGTTGTCTGCCAAACTATCAAACTTATGAATACAAACTTTACAAAATTGAATCGCCTACTAAGTTAGAAAACGTAATTGTTAGTGAGTATGAGAAAGTGAGTTTTTTAGTTTCGAGTAAAGACAAATTCGAGTTGGATGGTATTGTCGTTTTTGACAATTAAAATTAGATGTGTTACAAATATCCAATTGATGCCTATTTTTTTTGGAAAAAATATGCTAACCTATTGTATTTTCTTATTAAGTTCATTGGCAAATAGATAATTTCAGCGAATGTGAATTCAGCGAATGTAAGCAAGAAACATCTTGTTTTATGTATTACTTAACAAAATTATTTTTTAAGTAGGCCTACTGTAGTACAAAACAGTTGTTGTTTTTTCTTGTTACCTTCAATAACAATTATTACATTTTATTCATTTTATTCAATTATTACATTGAATTATATGTACTGGGTGCCTTCTTTTAATTTTTCCATTAGAAAAAAGTTAATAATGTACTGTTTTAGTTATGTAAATATTTCAATTGGAAAACCGGAGTGGTCAAACATAAAAACATGACTTCAATGACATTTGAGTGGCATAGGATTAATTACTATTAACAGTACCCTCTTGTGACGGAGATTATGTGTAGGGGAGGAGTCTGTGTAAGAGTGGAGTCTAAGAGCGTGCAGGAAACTCATGTCCAGCGACGTATATACTTGTAAATGTAGTGGAATACAAAGAATAAAGTTGGCATTTTGGTTTGGGCTTTTGGCTTGGGATTCAATTACATCTGAAATAAAAACTTGGAAATAGAGGTTTATAAAAGTAAAGCTTTTTTTAACAACAGTAATACAAACGTAGCAAGATATTACCGGCATACCGGTTTTGCTGAGTAGAAAGTAACAGCTCACAGAATGAGCTATTTACATACGCAGCGCAATAAGCAGAAAGTCAAATTCAAAATGTTCATTATCGCCATTGAACTGTCATCGAATCCATTCGTTTACTACTTTCAAATAAGGGTAATGTAATGTTTGTTTAGCCGGTCACGTGAAGATGTTGGTTTCGAGAGATTTGCAACTTCTATAATGGCTATTCTGTGTTGCACCTGAGTATTAAGTCGTTTGATCATTGGCGATGTGAACGGTAGGGTTGAAGCGTTGTTTAATATGGCCTCTTCTTGTTCCCTTTGTTTTAATTCGATTCGAGTGATGGACCGTGAAACGCGAAGGGATTAGGGTCACCCGACTGAGTTAAACCGAATGGAAAATTGTATTTGATCACTTGATTGACGTCGAGCAATTTTCAAAGTTTCAAACGGTTTTAACTAGTGTTAGAAAGAACTAGTAATTATGATCGGGTCGATTTGGAAATGTCTAATGCAGTTGTTGTTGCATCTGTTGGTTCCCCTTTTTGTATTATTTTTAACATTCGTATTTTTTATTTTGTTTACAAAGTGAGTAGCCTACCTTTGTAATGGAATTTCAATGAATTATCAAAAGCAACTGAAACTCGTGCTTCTTTGGTTCTACTTCATCTCGATGAACTTGTTTTATTTAATCCGAATCTCCAACAACAACAACAGCTGTCGTTGCATTTTCGCAATAATAATAAGCAGCAACAAAAATGCATCTAGTCAATTCGTCTGATCAAAACTGTTGGTACCAAATACAGAAAAATGGAAAGCCAAAGAGATGAATTTATTTTAGTTTTTTTTTGTGTTATCAAAGAGAATACAGTAATCGATATACAAAGTCAAGTGCAGGTGACATGCTTTCTTTTGCAATCATTTTTTTTTTGCCCTAAACGTCTTTCAATTAATTTAATGCCATCTGCTTTTTTCGCTTTTTTTAAATATATTTTTTATTGAAACAAATTAAAATGTTCTTTTCGGCAGTCCTTCATTTCGTTTTGGGAGTATTCCTGGTCTACACGTAACCTTTTGTCATCAGTTTATTCATGATCATGCCAGATTGCACAGACAAAACTGTACGTGTGGATGGCGAGTTTGACGAATTGCATGAACTTAATGAGTAGTATGGACGCGAATTTTGCATTGGTCTTATCTGTCAAACTGACCATTTCATGCCAGACTGACGACAAAACGTTGCTTCGTAGCGTAGACCAGGCTTTATATGTTAATTGAAGCTAAGTTACAACTATAATAATACAAGATAAGCAAAATTATTGGAATTACAGAAAATCTTGACTTAGGTTACACGTTCGAACACCCTTAAAATTTAACAGTACATATATTATTAGCTCAATTATTAATCCAGAGACTGTTGAATCGAGGATTCTCTGTACCTCACTATGTTCAATACGTGCTTTGCTTTTGTAAATTTAAAGTTCAATAATGAAGTTATTTTATTATAATGATAAGATTTGCTGCACCTTATAGATTATTGATTAAAAAATGTTAACATTTGACGAAGAAAGCTTATTTTTTGGCACACCAGTAAAATGTAAATAAGCTTAAACAAAATTCACCCACACGTGAAAAATGTAAATATGGTTCTCTTTTTTTTATACTACCATTGAATGAAATGAATTTTATTTTTTGATTTAAAGTAGACATAAATAATAATATAAAATTTGACGTCTTCAATGAGGTCATCCGCGACGTGAAGTAAGACGAGAAACATGCAATTCGTGTGTATTGAATTGGCAGTTAATCAACAGAAATTTGACAAGTCTAGTCCTATATTTTGAGTCGCACAAAGGAAAATTTATAAGCGAAAAATTTTTGATAGGCGTGAGAAGTAATAAAAAGAAGAGGGAAGAACGAGAAATTGGAACACATAAAATATGAAATAGTGAAATAAGAGGATGAAGAAATAGCATTTATTCAGGGGGAAAAATGGCAGCGTCATCAGGTTTATTATTTTTTACTTTATTTGTGTGTCCTGTCATTCATGTTTCGGTGAAAACTGAAATTAATGACACAAAGAAAATATTCGATGCTGTTTTGGAAAGATGCAATGCAATTCGTCCCAATTTTTTTGGAAAGTGCTGATTATGATTTTTCTTGATGTGTAAACATTTTATTTATATTTATTAGAATATTGTGTACGTGTTGCAGATGAATTGTTAAATTTTCGTTATTTTGTGAAATACCAAATCAACGTGTACCGTTAATTCATGAAATCGACGATGAAAGTGTGGTTTAAGCATACCTAACAAAATTCAGATATTTATTTTTTAATTTAAATTCAATTTAATTTACTTTATTATTTAAATAAATTAAAATTGAAAAAACAAACTCTAAATAAACAACTTTGAAAAACTACTTAAAATAACAAACAAATTTGTATCATTACGCATAAATACATTATGTACTTGGTGTTATTTGTTTGTACTTGAGTTAAGGGGTTGAGGGGTAGTAGTTAAGTAGGTAGGACAGTTTAGCTAAACAAACGTATCAAACGTATGATTAATTGATTTAACAAATCAAATATATTTTCGCTAACCTAAACTACCCCAACCTCATAATTCAAGTATAAGTGTCGAAATATGTCGAAACAATAATCCAAAATGCTATTAGAAAATACTGTATAGGCGTATGTGTATGCGAAAAATTTAAAGAATTCTGCTGATGTTTATTTATCAAGTACCGGTACATTGAAATTGCTTCTTAATCATACTCTTCATATACTGTCATATGCAGATATACTGTATGTACATACATAATGCAAAAAACCCATTTCTGATTTTTGCACGTTTCGTTTTATTCTAATTAAAATGTATACAACCTTTTAGTAATTCAATACGCAATTTATTCGTGTTTTGAGTCATTCTCATTACATCTTTGATTTCTGCACGTTTCGATTTTTGCGAGTTTGAATTTATGCGAATTTAAATGTACGCGATTCGTTTAGTAATTCGTTAATTGATTTACGCAAGTTTTGCAACTTACTGTGCGTTTCGTCAAAGGAAGTTGTGAAAGTTTCGATTTAATTATTTATATATGCAATTTTCTTTTACATTGGAGTAATAGAGTTTTTCATTTGTGCAAAAAACTTACGCGATTCTCGTTTTATGCATTTTGTGGTTCATTGAACTATACAGTATATTCTCGTAACGATTGTGGATAGCAGTAGACTTTCAATTCCCAGTTCGTTCACTCACAACTCATTCACAAGTGAAGCTAATATAAAAAATATAAAGAATCACATTAGTCACTTGTATAAACTTTGCACGAACGACATTATTGTGCAAACACTAACATAAGCTTTCCAGAATGTTTGAGTGAGGAGTTTTTATTTTTATTGTCACGCGGGTAAAATTAAAAGGGAAAATCTCGCACCAACATCATGATTAAAAATTGATGCGATTGGTTAGAAGGTGAAACGGAAGATTGAGAATGTGTGAAAGTGTATACTGTGTGAAGGTGACCTGTAAAGTTTCATTAAAAATGGTTTTTGTT
>JAQIWH010007378.1:0-11540 GCA_034695005.1 Cryptops parisi
AGAAGGGTCACGTCATTCCACTCTCATTGTCGTGGATTAAGTACAGGAAAGCTCCCAATCTCCGTGGCTTAGGGTGGGCGAAAACGAAAAGGTGGTGTTAGTTGACAGGGGGGTTACTAGTGGAGTGGAGAAGACCCCTTGGATTTGGCGTCGACTTCATGAAATGGTGATTTGTCTCTGACGGATTTTCCAACTGACCAACCCCTCTTTTTCTTCTTCTTCTTCTTCTTTCTCCTATTGCCACCCACGTCAGAGTAGAGTACCACGGTGCCAACAGTTAAAAGGTAGCAAAAAAAACCCAGTAAAACACTAACAGTGTTCATCTTTTCGCTAGTAATCCGTCTCTTTTCTCTTTCCTAGTTCCCCCCGGGTGAAGCATCTGAAATTCCACTTGGGATGCCGAGAAATATCAATTGTTTATGAGTTCCTAGGCTCGTGGATCAGCGAGGCTTTGGAAAGTGTTCAAAAATCCTCCTCGAGATTAACTTTCAAAATACAAAAAGCTGCTAGCTTGATACGTCCGGATAGTTGCTATTTTTCTTTTAAAGTCAATAACAGGTTTTCCTTCGCTCCTATGAAAAGTGAAATGGAGTTGTTTTTTGTGTTTTTTTTTTTGCAATTGACGTTGTTTCATTCACACCAACTTAGGATGTTGAGATGAAACACTTTTTAATAAATTCTATCACTGTTAATTAAAAAGTATAGTTTTGTTAATCTTTCTAGCAATTATCAGTATACAGTAAGTGTAAAACTGACTAGCTAGTTAATTTTGGTATAAGTAGTGGAGTATTCCATTGCACTGTACAATCACTTGACGATCACGAAAACCACATCAAATAATCATTCATTGGCTTAAAGAAAACTGACTCTTCAAAACGTTTCAAACGTAACAATTAAGGTTCAAACATAAACAACGTGTCTTAATGTCTCATACAAGATAATGCTCAAATGCAAAATTGAAGATCTTATTTCCAAAACTCAATACTTCTTATTTCCTACTGAAAAACACTCTCAAAAATCACGTTTATAGGCAAAGTCTATAGTCGAATGGATAAATAAAAACGTTTCCTGAAAAATTGTAGGTATTTTGTGAACGTAAAACATTTTGGATGCGCTTCAATTGCAAACCAACTTCTAGTAACTCATCTGTATTATTGTTATTATTATTATTATTATTAGACTTATCTCGATAATTAAACATACTCTTTTGCATTATATACAACTATTTTCCTTTCACGAAATATCTAATACATAAAAAAAGGAGAAACCGAACCTAATTTCTCCATCATCTCTTTTCCCGTCTACCTCATCCCTTAAGCTTGTCGCTTTTTCTTTCTCTTTCGTTTTATTTTTTTGTCGTTTTCCATTCTTTTCTACTCATTTTTTCCCCTGACATCTTTTTTTTTTTGTCTTCCTTTGGTGTGCATGGGTGGGTTGGTAGGTGGTCCAGCCCCAAGGATCAGCACCCATCTTAGCCTGTCTTCCGGCTAATGCCGTTGGACCGGGGCCTTAGGCCCTCATTAAATCACGGTTCAGGACCGACCTGTCGCTTCGTTGTAAGGTGCGGGGGCGGAAAAGGCCGCTGGTCTCTTACAATGACAAGCGGAAAAAAAAACCAAGATTTTCCAACACAGTATAAGACCTCAAAAAAGGAGGAAAAAAGGTAGCTAAGATAGAAGGAATTACCAGAAAGTTTTTGAGACAAAGAATAGGGGCTAAGTTTAGCTTTTTTTTTTTTTATTTTGTAAAAAAAAAAATTTTTTTTTTCACATGTCTACATCACTTCCCATGACACTTGGAACGGTAGAAATGTTTCGTCTTGTTACAGTCAATTGGGAAAGAAAAATATGAAACTGGAATTAATGATGGAACTATAATGAACGATCAAAAAATATAACGATGGGTTACTATTTTTGATTAGTGAGATGGATTTAATTTGCAAAAAAATATCGAATAATAGAAACTATTACCGATCTAAAACGAAAATGTCCAACCAAATTCAAATCCAACAAAATGAAATGTCACGCTGTCTTACGTCGATAACACTAACTGAAGTGCCTAACTCACCTAATTTGGTGTATAAGTGTGTTAAATAACATTTATGTCAACTAGGAGCCAGAAGTATTTTCGAATGTGTTAGGTGCAATTCTACCTTCCTAACGCGTAATTTTGACCAAAACAACACTATATGCAAAGATGTTATACACCAGGCCCTTCAATGATCAGCTTTTTAATGCTAATCTAACGGTCACGTGCACACTTATATAAGATTTAGCTGCGCTCGAATTAAGCATTGATGACGCGCCAAATTCAAACAATGGTTACGAGCAAAATTTCAACAATAGTCATTTAATGTAAACAATGGTCATAAGTACTAAAATGGAAACCATGGTCACGAGCACTCAAATGTGTATGATAGTCATGACCAAAATTTAAACATCGATCATAAAGCTGTCATAGCTTTCTGATACAGAAAATGAGAAATACTGGTAAAAAAATTTCGCACATAAAGTAGTTTGGCAAATTATTTTATTCTCATCATGTTTAACTGTATATACTGAACCTATTTGGCTAAGATAATCAATTTTATAATTACTGGGTTCTTCGTTTCGTGCGTCAGAAAAATAATACGTTTATCCAAACATAAGTAGGTTCCTTTGATTCTAATTAAACACGCGCCTCGAGCCATTATAAACAAAATTTATAAAAGAACCTTATCTTATAAAGTTAAATTACATGTATATACAAAAAAATATAATGTAAAGATTTTTTTTGTTTCCTTAAAAAAAAGTGCAGACTTACCCCCCCCCCCTCCCCTAAAAATTCGAACTCTCAATTAGCCTCGGAGCTACGTTAATTAAAAGATGCTTAATTCCTCGCTAAGAAACCCAGCTCAGTGTCAATTATGCAACAATTTTTACTTAAGATTCTCAAACATAAAAAAAGAGAACTAACATACCTATAAGAAATTCACACAAAAAAAGAAAAATAATAAGTTGAAGCAAACTGTGCACAGCATCATCTATCTAATACTGAGCTAAAGTACTTTTCGAATTCGAGATTTAAGACGAAGAGTTCTTTAAATATTTCTTACAATTTGCATGATCACCTTCTTCTTGAAAGGAAAAAAAAAATAAGTGGCAGCAGCAAGCTCTTCCCTATTTTCACTCGTTTTTTCTTTCTCACTCTTTCTATTTCTCATCCCATTTCTTATTCTCTTCCCTCACCCCGCCTTTGCTTGATTACAGCGCGAATTTATTTCCGAGCAATATTAATGGCGATTATTTATTCATCAACACAATTGCCGAAAAGCCCCGGATGTTCTAATTAGAGCGCATGCGCGTCACTGTTCTGCGCGTTTGTGTGTGTGTGTGTGTGTGTGTGTGTGTGTGTGTGTGTGTGTGTACGTGCTGGTGCTAAGAAGGCGGTTTCCAAAGAACTACTAGTAGCTTTCCTCAAGAACTACTAGCAGCACCTCAAGGCGAAAAATGCCGCTACCAATCAGCGTTCGTCGGTGAATTTAGCTCAACTCTCTTTTGTCTCCAAGAGGACAAAATGCATCAAAGGGTTAAAGATAACACAAGAGTTAAAACAGTCGAGAGAAAAAGACACTCTCCTCCCCCCTCCCTGTCCTTCCAGAAGACGAGAAGTGTGTGTGCTCTTAACGTTTTATTGAATCGGCATTTGCGCTAACGACGTCGCAAGAAGAAGAAGAGACAACCAAGTCCAAATTTGTAACCCTTTTGAAAAACTTGTGATGACGTTTTCGTAAAACTTTTTGTAGCCTATTTCACCTTCTGTCTTTTTTTCTTTACAGAGTGGAACAAGATCTTTGCGTAACAACTAAGCATAACAATGTCAGAATGTGTGTATACTTAATATATACTGTCTATCCGTGCACACCAAGCCTACCCACATCCATGTTATGCATAAACATTTATGTCTATTTGTAATATACGGTATACTGTAGGCTATCTACACGGTGTCCGAAAATCGTTTTTACAACTTTTAAGTAGGCCTATATATTTATATGGATGAACTAAACAAATATTTATATAAACGCACACGAAAAGTTCTTAATTTATGTGAGAATTACGTTTCACAAAAATATGTGTTAAAATGCCCATGACGTAGCCATCTTCGTTCAATTTTGTGCACGAGAACACAAAGCCGCATAATAAAGAATTTTTGTCGCCAATTGCGAGCATCTTGGAGGGTTTCTTCGTCGCCTATTACCCAACTCATACATAAGGCACTCTAGGACTTGAGTTTTATCAATTACAAGACTAGATGCAGACATTCTAAATTTCTGAATGTGTCATAGATTTACAATACTAAATACCTGTAGTCTAAAATAACTAGCTGTATGCCCGTCAAAAAATGACGGGATTCATGAATTCAATTCATAAACACATTGATTTAACTCATGTTGCTTCGCAACATTCCCTTAGTGTTTTATATTTACTTCAACTCAGTTACTGCTTATGTTTGTGTTGGTATGGTAACACCATTTATTATGTTATGGTTACGTTTGTTTTTAGTTGTTGTCATGGAAACATTTGAGACACGGAGAGAGAGAGAGAAAGACAAACACTTGGCTTTGATATTGTTTAATCATGAAACTCAAAATATCTACACCGTGAATTGCCTATAATCCATAAGAAAAGCATTTCTAAAAAAACTTTCCATGGGTTGACAGTTATTACTATTTCAAATAAATCCATCATCATTTAAAAATACAACCTTGACAAATTTATCTTCCAATTTGTCTTTTCGAAAGGAAGAAAACATTCCCAAGAAAGAAAGAAAGAAAGAAAAATCCCTCCCAACTAATTATCACCCACCTAATACATTAGAATATTTAAAACGGGGGCTAATTAGTACCACATTCCCAACTATGCTCGTCTTTCCTACACAGAACACCTCAAAGTCGACGAAGAACAATTTCCCTTCAAACAAATTGAAGAAAAATAATTCGCGACAAATTCAAAAGAAAAGGGCTAATGGGAAAACGACCAATGAGCGAAAGAACGAAAGAAGAAAAAAAGGTGACAGAGATGGAATAAGTGAGGGTAAAGTGAAGGGTTTTTTTTGTGTCACACACACACATATAAATACAGTAGTCTAGCCTACTAAGAGGCGGCCTTTTTCTTCTTCTTCTTCTTCTTACCCCCACCCCCCATCATCCACTCGTTTTTTAATTGAAAGTGTCTCTCGGTGATACACTCTTTCATTGTAATTCTAATTTCTTTTTCTTCTCACCTGGCACGAGGCGGCCTTCATTAGCCCCCTTGCTGCTGCTTCTTCTTCTTCTTCCTTCACAACACCTTTTCGTCACCTTTCGTTCACAACCCCCTCCCCTTACTATTTCTCTTTCTTTTTTATCCCATCACCCGAGTGAAGTAACCGCCCACTTCGCCCAGCAACTCTCACCTTTCCCTGTCATTGACGGAACAAAAGCTACTAATCCCAAACTGACAAAAAACACACTCCAGTCAACTTATAATTACAAAAAAAACTACAGTTATTGGTATTAGAAACATCGTACAATCATAATTTGTCTTTCTTGTATTTTATAAAAAAACAAAAAATCGTCACGTTCAACTCCGACGGTGTTATTTACAACTTCCTTTCAGAGGAAGTCTCATGTAGATGGAAGTGGTCTAGACTTTCTCTTCCACTTTATAGACCTAGTCTTTTTTTTTTCTTCAGACAACCCCCTTGTAGCATTTTATCTGTTACCGTTGAATGAATTATAACGTGTATACCGTAACCTTACGAAGATTAAGTAGAATAATTTTATTTTAGAAGTAATCGATTTATGCTAGGAATACGTTCCGTTCAAATGTTATATTTTAATCTGTGTTTAAAAATTTATTTTTTTGCAATTGTTTTTAAACGATTTCATGTACCGACCTGCTACCCGCGGAGTGTCGGATTACTGAAAGTGTCGGACTAACGAGGTTTTGGGACTAGACAGACGGTATTCATATTCGAGGCAGTACATATTTTAGATACTTAAAGCGTATAGAAAACTCTGCAGCATACTGAAAAACTTTATGGTCTAAAGACAGTACACTATGAGTACAGAGTATAGACGCTACCTACCTTCGTCACTATAGCACACTCTAGTGTCCACGCATCAGCATTAACCCTACTGATGTGAAAATCACAAACTATAAGGGAAACGCCATATCACGTGACAGATGAAGGTGTTAGGAACGATGACAATCGGACTAAAGTCTCATCCCAAACAAATGGCGTCCCCCAATCAGACTGCTACTGTATGTGTGCAAGAACCAAAGAAGAGAGAGATGAACATTCACCAACACTGGGGGAATTAGGACCCATAGTCCCGAAGGATGTCCCGCCCATAAAACTAAAGAAGAAGAGAGAAGACAAAAAAACGAGTGGTAAACGCCAAGACGATAAAAGCGTCAAGAAGAAGAAGAAGAAGAAGAAGAAGTAGAAGAACAAAGCTGGCTAGCCAAACGAAGAAGGAGCCATTTCGATCCAAGGCAAAGATAGCGCCTTTGCACCAAAAGCAGAAGAAAAAATGGGAAAGTCGTCGTCAGTGACGTTAAGTAAAGTGCCAATCGGATGCTATTGCCACCGACGCCAGCACTCGACTGCGGGGAGTCCCTGACAAAACTTGGAAGAAAAAGGAGAAGAAAAAACCTCACAACACTTGCACTTACTAGTAGGCCTACGTAAAGCCTACCCCTAGTACGAAAGATTGTCGCCAATGAGTACTACCAAAGTCCAGCGCGAGAATGGAGCGACAGTATCGAGGATTAAAGGATTTCTCTTAGAAATTCGTTCTACCCCTCCCCCTGGAAGACGAAGGAAATACAACCGATTATAGCCAAAGGGACAAAACTAAGCAAAAACTGTCAACAAAAATTGACCACAAAATTAGTAGCACTTTAAATCGTACGACAATATTATTATTATTTATTATTATTTATTAAAACATCCCTGGAGATGAACTTAGATGATACATCACATGAAAGGATGACTGGTTTGACTCATCAAGCCAGTTATACAAAAAAAAGTCTCCAGAGATACAAATATATGCGCATGTATGGAATGGAATCCATAGTCATTAGTACAGCGGAATCCGGTTATTGTGGTCACTATGGGACCAGTGCTTTTTGATGACAATAACCGGCTGATAACATTAAACGATAGAAATTAAACAATGCATTGGGGCCAACTGATAATGATAACAATAGCCGATTGATAACATTATCCGTGATTATAATAACCGTATTTCACTGTGAAAGAACCCAGCATTCATCATGGTACAGAAAGTCATCGATTTATGCAAGGAAACTTGGCATTAATCGAAATCGTATATACCAAAATTTAAACGAAACAATAAGCGTTCCATTACTTTGTGCACCACAGCGCAAAATTGCATTATAACGGATTTTTCATTTAACGAGTATCTGGGACGATTTTTCTTGTCAAATATTAGTGAAATCAAACTTAAGAAACTCGTCTTGTCTAACTTGATCATCATTAAAAAAAACCTCATTATAAAATTATAAAAGTTCAAAAAAGTGGACTATTAGTGTTATAATGACCATTTCTAAAAATGTCAAAAAAATCAAAACAATTTAAAAAGACTCGATCAACTTTTCCTTAAATCATTTTCAACTCCACCCCCCGATTTACTTATAAATTCTCCAACGACATAAGTAACACGTTAAAATGAGGAGAGAAAAATATCGACAAACTCTGTACAATTGTTCCGTTTGAAAAGCCCACATAACGAGCTGTCTCTTTGGACCAATCTGCATAGACACTCGGTGGCACTCACCGAAGTTGTTCCCTTTTTTTTCCACTCCATTTTTTGTCCCTTTCCTTCAACAGTGGGTCTTTCTCCTGCCATCAGATACATCTCGTTCAAGTGTCCCCCTCTTTTTCCCCCAATATACTCTCCATTTCGATTTCTGTTCCAGTCCCCCTCAATACTCAGTTCCATTACCGTTGCGGCCGCTGATAACGTCCTTCGCTTTCTTCTTCTTCAACACGACGCGTAGGTGGGATTCTCGACGAGACAGGCAATGGAGGTAAATAAGTAAGGGTAGTAGTAGTACTAGAAAAAAAAAGAACATAGGAAGAAGAGTGAAAAAAAAATAAGAGAAAAACGACGTCCGACAATTTCCCACTAGTCGTCGATAGAGTCTACGCCTGCCTGTCGTCGCCAACCCCCACCTTAACGACATGTCACCAAGACTTTTTCCTTACCCGCAACACGTGCTCAGCAAAGGTACATCGAGTTGTTCCCATCATCATCATCGTACCCTCATGAAACCCAACTTGGTGGTTTCCTAAAAGTGTGTATTGTCTCGTTTTTTTTCTCGCTTTTCCTGTGATCCACCTGCGATTCTCGGGTCCATCTTCTAACCCAGAATTGGAAACTGTTATCTCGAGAAAGTTTTCAAAGTTTTTTAGATTGATCTACTACTACTATGTGGGTGTATGTTAACTCGAGTCAAACAATCCGAATTGCAAACACCACGTTGTTATATTAACAATTGAACTAAAATGTCACTCAACTTCTGCCGCGTCGATTTTATATACAACATGGACAAATGTAACCGAAAAAAAAAGTGAGCTGAAAGGAAAGTCGCAAGTTAAGACTTTTTGTTGATATTTGAACAACGTCCGAGTCAGCTAATAAAAAATTATATACATATAAAAAAAAATCGTGGCATTCACGACCT
The DNA here is from genome assembly GCA_034695005.1 of Cryptops parisi. Lineage (NCBI taxonomy): Eukaryota > Metazoa > Arthropoda > Chilopoda > Scolopendromorpha > Cryptopidae > Cryptops > Cryptops parisi. The sequence goes on from JAQIWH010007378.1 coordinate 8,736, forward strand.
TTTGTACGTCGGATCTCATTCCCACACCCAATGGAATAACAGCATCGAAGCAATTTCCGAATCAAGACGCTCGTTAAACGTTAAGTGATTTTAAACACTGCCTCTCAGCTGATTGGTCCCCCTTTTCACCTCTTTTTCTTCTTTTCTTCCTTTTCATCTTCCGAGAGAAGAAAAAATAATACTCGCCAAGAAAATCGTCAAAAAAGAGAAGAAAAACTTCAACAACAGCAGAAACAAAAAGAACCACGACGACGATGATAATGATGATGGTGATGATGAAAGAAAGAAAACCCAAAAGAATAATAAGAAAAAGAATCACGAAAGGCAAGCAGAAAAGTTGACCTTCTTCGTCCCTCACCTTTCAGCTCACACACACACACACACATACACACATATGAAACGCACATAGACAGACAGACAGACACAACCATTAAGTGAACTGCGAGTACTCGTTTCCAATTTCGGACCCGAACAAGAATCCTGACCATTGGCGCAGGGAATAGCAAAGGAAATCAAGAAGACACACCAAACGTCCGTCCTTAGTCAGCACTTCCGTCCACATATTATTTAATTGCTGCCCGACTTTTGACCATCTTTTGCTATCCTCAAAGTGGTTCTTTTTCCCCCTCCAATTTATATATATATATATATATATATATTTATATATTTTGTAGGGTGGTGCTTTTATCGACCAAAGGCACCCCCCTATACCCTTATTTGGCCATTTAAGACCCAACGCTAGTTAACTCGACTCAAGTGCCAGCTGAAGCACCGAGACGTGCCTAGCTTAACTAACATTGTCACTAAGCTTTCTCTTTTTTTATTAGTAATATTATTGACAATAACTTGATCTATTAGCTTGCTTTAAAAGACTAACTCCTTTGAAAAAATTTCAAAATGTTTGTTTGTTATTGTAGTTTGAAAAGTTTCCAAAACATAATAATTAAAGTTTCCTGGAACTTTTTGAAGTATTTTCTGAGTGCATACAATGATTTGTACGTCTATGCATTTATATATATATATATATATATATATCATTTATCGATGTCTAAAGTTTTTTCAACCACGTGAGAGCGAATTTAGTATCTGGGAAAAAGCTAATCGGCCCCTCCCCCCGAGTGGTAAACTGACCAGACACCTGTTATGAAATGACGACATATTTGTATGTTTTGTTAGAGAAGTGTCAATTGTGAACTTGAAGATAGGATTAAATAAATACATGACTGAATAGAAATATTAACATCGATGCTTCTCTGTGATAAATACACAGTATATAATTTTATGAAAGTTGAAAACATTTTAATGAAGATTAGTAAAAAATTTAACGACGTTTGTAAAATTACTGAATTTCTAGAAAATGTTTACGAAAAAATTGATAAATATTTAATTTTTTTTTTTTGCGAAAATATCCAATTTATGAAAACACATGAGACATGATATATAATTCACGATATTTTGTTTTTTAAAACTGCCAATTTTTTTTTAAATAATCTTAAAAAAAGATTGTTTACAACAAATGAAATTTGGAGTAATTTAAAGAAATAAATTTAAAATTAGTTCGAAGAAAACATTTATAACATTTTTATATCAGGGAAAAAAACCCTACTCTCCCCCTCCCCTCTAAAAAAAAGGGGTAGAAAAACACAACGGTTGTGTGTTTTTTTCATCTGAAGCAAATATTTGTCATCCAAGGAGAAAAACATATTTTAAGACATAAGGAAAAAGACCGGAAAGGAACAAGGACCCAATGGCCGACAATAAACAGCCCTACCGACAGTGAGGGACATAGAAAGTCAGGAAAGAGCTCATGTTGTTGTTGTCGTTCTGTCCGATTTTCTTCTTCTTTTCCCCAATTTTTTTTATCTTCCCTTTACCCCCTCTTTTATTCTTTCCCTGACAACAGAAAATGACATCCTAGTAAAAAGGAGAGAATAAAATGGACGACACGGCTACGGATCACGACCAACAACTTCCGGCCAAACATCCAGTAGAAAAGTCCAGTTGGAAAAATATATATATACGAACTAGCTATCTATATTTATATATATATATATATATATATATTTTTTCTTCTTAGAAATCCGTAACTTAAGCTTAATAGTTTGATACTTGTATATGCCATCAACCAGTCAATTTTACGTAGAGTCACCCTTTAGGGAGGAGAGTTTTTTCTTCTTCTTTGGCATAGTAGTACATGTTTGGTAAAAAGCAAGTAAGCAGAAAAAAAAATGGCGCCATAATGACGGTCAAACGAGCACGAGCAGAAAAACGAAGACGGAAAAAGTGATGTCGTTTGTCAACCCTTCACCAATTCCTTCGTCTTTTACGAGCACCCCATAGGGGTCACACGAGCATCATCAATGGCCAGTTGCTGGCACACGAACGCTCAGGACAGACGGACAACTTCACAACAACCCCCCAAACTGATGCTTTGGCATGTGAAATGGGAATTATTCAAAACTAACCACGGTTCTATGACGTCCGAGTGAAGGTATATTTGTCCATTTGTTTGTTTCACGACGTCATTACTCTATGACCACGAAAGCTATAAACTTGAAAGTCTGGATTTTTGATGGTGATTTACTTGGGGTGTGCACCTGGGTCTTTTTTATTAATTTACCCGTTAATTGTACTTGATGTTGTTTTTCGAAAATCTCACTAGATGGCGCTATTAAAATCAAATTGCCCGCTAATGCATTAGAAATAAAATAAACGTTTAAAAAACGCTATCACATATATATAAGCACGAGTTGAAGAAATGGATGTTCCCGTAAAACTCCAATACCGAGACACCGACGGCGCTAA
>JAQIWH010007379.1:0-11539 GCA_034695005.1 Cryptops parisi
TCAACTTTTTTTTTAACACCACTATCTCGAGGCTACTTCGAGGGAGTACAGTGAGTAGCAGATATTACAAGCATAGCTCCCAATGTGGTCCCTGCTCTTCATCGACAAATACTTACTTGCCTCATGCTAGGATTAGAACAGCTCTAATGAAGTTTTATTTTTTATATGTGATATATTGTGTATATAAATAAATATATATATAGTTAATTTTGGATTTACGTTTAGACCTTCCCCCCCCCCGATGTAAGAGCTTTTCAGCTTTCGAAAATAGGATTAAAAGGTTTTAGTTGGTTTTTTTCTCTATGTGTGTATGTATTTTTAAATGGAGGGAAGTAATTCGAAACAAGTTTGTGCCATAGGCGTCTGGATTTTTTGGAGGCGTCTTGTGTTGTTTTTTTGTTTTTTTATCATCGAGTTTATCAGATGAGATAAAGAAATTGTCAAACTCGGTTGCTGGCTGCACGTGCATTTCGGAGCGACGCGTTTTGGTTTTTCGTTTTTCGTAGAGTTAACACCCCGTTTTTTGTTGTTGTGATTTTCTTCTCGCGATGGATTTACGACGCCACTAGTTTAGTAAAATAGAGGCGGATCGTATATCACCGACCAACGTCATCGTTCCCATTTTTAGTTTTCGACTCTCAAGATGCCATCTTTGTCGAGGTTGTCCGTCATTGTCGTTTGTGTTTAGCTTTTTCTTATTTATGCTGGTGTTTCTCACATGGTTTACGACGGGTTGGTAGTTGCCTCTTTTTCTTCTTCTTCTTCTTGTTTTCCATATACAGTAAGTGGAACGCGAGTTTTTAGTGATGATGACATCAATTAACCTGACAAAAAGGTTGCATTGTGATTTCAAGTTTTTCTTCATGTCAACAGTTGGTATATAATTTAAATTAGAAATTTTTTGTTGCGTAGGTGGAATAACAATTTTCGAGTTATGACGTTCGTTAGCGATATATACTAACTAGGCATTTTACGTTCACTCTTGTTTTCATTATAGTTAGGTCTTGCGTTTTGTGTGGCCTTCTGCGAGGGAGGTTGACACAAGACTTCGACACACAACTCTCCCTTTCAATCGACCAATGGCTTTGTTCGATGTGGTAGCAGTAGTATTAGTGTAGTAGAATCTATTCTTATAACCGACGACGAAGGATGGGGGGGGGGGAAGAAAGATGGAGGTGGTGGAGCGAACGAGGGGGTCTCTCCTGACTCATTTCACTATTTTCACCCCCTTGTCGTCAACTCTAGTCTCGCGCGTGCGCAATGAAGCCCGTTGCGGGTGTTGCCTGGGGGCTGTCCCCTCTCCGCCTCACGTCACCATACATGACGGGGAGGGGAGGAGAAAAGAAGAATAATAATACAGGGGAGAAAAACTTGATCTAGAAGAAGAAAACTGGATGTTGCTAGGTTATGTCATCCCATTTTTTTTGGGAAGAAAATGAAGGGATTTGGCGAGTGAAAGAATAGTTCCCACCTGAATCGGTTGTGGTCAGGTGTTTTGTGGAAAAATTGGGGTTTTTCTCCCCCTTCTTTTGTTTATTTTATTTTTCTTCTTTTATTTGTATAAGGTAGAGAGTGTTTTTATTATTTTTGAAATTTTCGATTTGGAGATACAAAGTAAACATGACTAGACGTTTATTATACCAGACGTTGATTATTTTTTACAATTTTTTTTTGACTTGTTATTTATTGTATTTATATTTTTTTTTACAATATATTATATTGATGTTTTGTTATTTTACATTTTAATGTACGGAGTGTCCGATAAGTTTGGAATCATGGGGATACATTAAATAACACTACTGTAAATATCATTGTTTTTATACGCTTTATATTAGCTTCACTTGTGAGTGAAAAAGCTGGGAATTGAACGTATACTGGCATCTAAAGACGTCATTTTTGACGGGCTATTACCTAGTGATAATATAATATAATATAATATTTATAATATATAGTTCAATGCACCTAAAATCGCATAAAGTGAGAACCGCATAGTGCAATTGTAATAAAAATCGCACGAATCGAATTAAATTGCAAAAAAATCGAAAATGGAATTACTCGAAACTCGCACAAATCAAATATCACATTGATTTAGATTCGCATAAATTAAAATTTCCATAAATAGAAAATGGAATTACTCAAAACTCTCATAAATCGAATATTAAATAACTCAAAAGTTCGGATAAATCTAAATTCTCATAAAGGGAAACTATATATATAAAGCGTGTTCTTAAAAAGCATTTTAATGAACTTGTTTCGTTATAAATAATGATGAAAATTAATGACAATTAATATACAGTGTGTCTCTTAAACTTAGATCCGATGCGATTTTGTAATGTTATTCAAATTTGTTTAGTTAGATTTTCAAAGTCTTGCATACGTTTTTCAAGTACACGTGTACATAGAATGTATTCATCATAATTGATGTAATTTACATACATCAATTCAATAATTACGTATGGTTCCAAACTTGGGAACAAACATCTCTTACTTAAATAAATTCAATCTATAATTGAGTGTAAGAAAAATGAAAACATTTGATGTTATTCATCATATTCATAACCTGACTTGTAGAACACCCTGTAAATGGAGTGGGTTTAAATTATTTTATTTTTACCTCATATTGCAATTTGTATCCGTTTTCTGTTACTCTCTTTATTCATCGATGGTTATAAATGATGGTCTTTGAGAGCAATTCTAGGAACCCCTCTGAATGAAGAAATGTAAAAATATTTTATTTTTTTTTTGGTCCCCGCTTTTATTTTTCACTTCCACAATGAGGTATAATGAGATCTCTTTTGATGACCACTGAACCACGATCGAACGTCAGCGCGTGATGTAATAGAAGACAATTTGCATTTAATCACTTCGTTATAGACGGCAAATTAATGGACTTAATACTCTCTTTTGCATTTAAAGTGAAATAGGAGCGAAATATTATTACGAGTCACTGTAATTTTCGTACGGAAAATAATAATAATAATAATAACTAAGTAGCAATGAATCAAATCTAATGTGTGTTGGTGAACTTTTCTTTTTCCACGAGAATGGTGAGATTCGTGATTTAGAATACGTTAAGTTTATAATGTACAAGTTAACACTTGAAATACGTATATGATCGAACGTTTGGGATATATTATATGAAATTGATATTTAAAAGATGAGTCTTTATACGCTTTATATTTTAGCTTCATTTGTGAGTGAACTGGGAATAAATGAAGCTAAAATGCTAAAAGCTTGAACGAATAACTGCTATCTACAATCATTTACGAGTCTATACTGTATAGCTATAGTTCCAATGTACCAAAAAAAAAACGCATATAACGAGAACCGCATAAATCAAAAACCGCGTAAGGTCCAATCATGACACATTTTTATACTAATACTTTTGTATAATATGGCATGGTGATAAGATTGCATATATAAATAAAGTAGATCGAAAATTGCAGAAATCAAAAATAAAATAACTCAAAACTTGCAGAAATCAATTATCTCAACGATCGCAATTTCGCATAAGTGGAAATTCGCATTAATCAAAATTTGCATAAATCGAAACGTGCAGAAATAAAAAAATGGATTTTTTTATTATGTACAGTGTGTACATAGAGTATATCTGTATATGACAGTGGACTATATAAAGAGTATGCTTAAAAAGCATTTTTAATGTAGTTGTTGTTTTGTTTATTGATATCGGATTTTTCTGAAAAATGGTACGTTATATCTTTGTTTGACTTTTGGAACACCCTGTGTAATCAACTACAAAAATACTTTGCTCGTCAAAAGACAAAAATATACTAACACTGGTGATACGTTAATAAACTAGTGTTAAAGTATCTTACTATGATTTATTGTTAACAGTAGTCTGATCAAAAGTCAAAGTATTGGAACACCCTGTTGTGTGATCAGTGTTTAATGCTCTTGATAATTTAAGTAGATATTTCATGAAATACCTAAAGTTGGCGCTTTTATTAAATGTCAAATACAGTGAGATGAGCGAAATATATCATAATAATATTTTAATGATGTTGTTTTTATCTAACCTAGTGTCTATGAATGTAGATACCAGGTTAGATTGGTTAAAAAATGCAATATTGAAATATTCCTATCTTTACTACTGAATCTCAGATAAATGGTGAGCATCAAAAATGATTATCAGTAGTAAATCGTTATATCTTTCCTGTGGTTAATACTACACTAATTGGAATGCTACAAAAGAACAGATTGACATTGGTTCGATGGGTGATGATGATGATGACGATAACGTGAGTTGTCAATCTTTTTTTTTCCATCCTGTCCAGAGCACCGGGTTCGATCTCCCCTTTGAATGAAGAGTAGTTGTTGTATGAGTCATTCTCTCCATTGATTAGGCCAGATGATGGTATACTATTGGGCATTGTGTCTGTCCGTCCGTGCCAAGTACTCGGGTCTACTTTGCCTCAAACCACGTGGGAGGCGTTTTTCGCATCTCGTGTCAAACTGTCTAGGGCTGGGTTTGTCAGGGGATGTATTTTTATGCAAATTTTTGCTTCGTCGACCGGATAGAAATGTCGCTGATCATTAGCTTGCAACGTTGCGTACATGAAAAGTAGTAGTACTCAGTAGCGAATAAAGTTTTCGCCACTTGGGAGTGCGAGTTTTTTCTTTCGGTACAAAGTAGAAAATGTTGTGTGTTTTAAGTCAATGTGGGAGGTGTATTATACTCTTTATATTAGCTTCCCTTGTGAGTGAGTGAGCTGGGAATTGAACTATTATTTTTACAGTCGTTTATGAGAATATACTGTATTGTCAATGTACCAGAAAAAAACGAGAACCGCATAAGTCCTTCGCATAAATCAAAAAACTCATATGTCCAATGTAAAAAAAAAAAAATTGCGTATATAAATAACTAAATCGAAAATTGCAGGAATCAAAAATGTAATTTCTCAAAACTCGCATAAATCAACGATCACATAAATTGAAATTTGCATTAATCAAAATTCGCATAAATGAAAACGTGCAGAAATCAAAAATGGAACTACTCGAGACACGCATGAATTGAATGTCGAAATTACTCGGAGATTGCATAAGTTTTAATTTGCATAAATCGAAACATGCAGAAAACAATGTACTTGTTTCAATATACAGGGTGTTCCTGAAAGGTCTGGTCAAATTTTAATTACAGATGTTACGCATCAAAACAAGAAACATGGGTTCTAAAAATGCATTCCCGTTTGCATTCCTACAGCGATTATAAAACGATCAGCCTATGCAATTACGTGACTTCACCCTCAGAAGGGAAGCATTTCCGGACCCATGTTTATATGAGTTGTTTGCTTTGTTTTGATGCGTAGCATCTGTGGTTTGACCCGATTTTTTTTAGGATGGGTATTTCATAAAACAAAAGTTTTAGATGTGTACAATGGTGTACCTTTAAAAACACCTTGTGTACATCTAGAACTTTTGTTTTGGTGGGTATTTACCTGTAACTAATTGTTTTATACGTACAGTATATCTTGTTCAGTATATCTTGTAAGTCTCTACCAGTATGAACAAGGTTTTGGGCTTTACTGAAATAAGATGATTGGTCTTTGTCATCATTATCGTCATTATCAGAGCCTGAGAAATTACAACTGGTGGACGTGGGTATTGGCCAGGGGTTTAGTGTCTCGTGTTGGAGGAATGTTTACCGAGTGTGTAGAGTAAGCAAACCCAACTTGTTGTTGACCAGAGAAAAGGTTTAGCCTGTGGGATTGCATCTTTCGGGACTTTGGGTCAACCGAGCAGTTTCATTTAGATTAACCCGAGTTGCACATTGTGTGCTGGTATATATTTGTGTGTGTATTAGGGATAGTTTTAGGTCTTTTATTGACTCCGAAACAGACACACTGGTTGTGTATGTAGGTTGATCCCAATTGCTTGTTCAAGTCGGAGCGACAAACTAGGACGTCTATGTACAGTATATTTCGTGGGGGGGAGGGATTCTTTTGTTGCTCTTCACTCTGTTTGGCAAGCTTCGGTGTCAATTAATATTAAGGGTCGGTGTTGGCGTTTTCATACTTGATGATGATGTTAATTATTATTAAGGGATGGCACAACGTTGTTAAGATGAGCTTCTTCGAAAAAGTAATTAGCAACTGTGCACTTTTCCCGCCACATATGCGCATCTAACCCTACACCCTCCTTCTTTTCTGTCGCAAATTTTCAGCCTGATTTTAATAAGTTTCAAATTAGTTTTGAATTTGCTTGAAAAGTTTAAATGTATATACACTTTAGCGGTTTTTCTTCTTGTTAAATATTTTTGTCGCGTTGTGTGTGAATAAATTAAAACCGAACATTACGTAACAGTTCTACGTCCGGTGATAATTACAGCATATATCTATATTAATATTTATATTTATGTACCGGTATGTATAGTGTAATGTATGTTCATGTACACATGAAAAGTCGTGTAAATGTGTATATCTGTATACGGTACTGGATTCTGTTCTATATGCAGAGGTACTTAAATAGTATTAGTGCAATGATGATGGTATTTTTTACATACGTCAGTGAAATACTTTTAGTGTGATAAATAGATATTGATTTTGATGTCCGGAATTGTATATTTATTTGCAAATATGTCATTATTGCGTTTTATTTAATGTTTTTTTTTTTATTTGCAGGTGAGTACCACTTTTATTTTGTTTTACGGGGTATCTACTCACAGGTAGGTTGTAAATTCCATTTTAATGCTGTCAAAGACACCAAAGGAGTTGATAAAATCATCGAATTGTATATACAGGGTGGTGCAAAAGTAATGCCTCAGGAATTATATTAGTGAAATATTACACAAGTTTTATTCAATAATTTCATTTCTATATTTGGGATAAATGTTTATTTTATGCGTATGGTGGGTGGATCAAATTTAATGATGTTAGTATATGAAAAACCACTTTATTGTTATTTTGGTAACGATGTTGCGCAAAGCGCAAAAAGAGTTTGCAAACTAGTGTACATATTTATAATAAGCGAATATCATTTTAATATGCGTTAAAAGTGTTGATATTGTGTTCGGTTCGAATGAAACATGGTGCAACAAAACATGGTTACGGGGGTATATTATTCCACACTTTTTGCTATTGTGAACGTTGGTTTTGGCATTATGTATGTATATATGTATATAAGTATAGTAGGTTAAGGTGTGCGTGTGGTGGGGTTTTCTTTGGTTGTGTACTTTGGGTTCTCCGTTACATTGGATTCGAACCCAGTGGAAAAGTGAGTGAACACAGGAATCAAAGGTTCTTTTAGGGCTAAAAGCTGAACTGGGTTGCTTGCTTGCTTGCTCAGTGTTTGTAGTTGCCGCGGGGCAAAGCCAGTCCAAATATTTAAGAGAGCTAGGGCTGACATCCATAGGAAAAAGATGACAGTTGCGATGAATGATGGAGTAGTAGACAAGCACCACGACGACGACAGTGACGTCATTCGTGTCAAGGGAGAAAGACGACTGAAGGAAGAAGAAGAAAAAAATTGTATCAATACATACCACACGTGCATACATATATAAATATGCATACACGCACATATTATATGCATTGCCTGTATATAAAAAAATGTGAGGAACTTTTGCAGCTGACGTTAGGCACACACACATTGTGTTGTGTGGATGGGCTTGCAATCTCCTCGTATAATAGAAAGAGGTGGAAGAGACAGTGAGAGTTTTAATCCTTCTTATTCACAGCGGTGAATTGTGGGGAATGGAAGGGGTTGGTCTCGTGTGTTGGAAGAGTGTGGAAGGAAAGAGGGGGGAGGGTGAGGGACACAGGAAGCTGATGGGGATGATGCTTCCAAGTTGAGAGATAAAGGAGGATGAGACACTCTCTACTTAGCGATGCACCTTGACAGGGATTTCCGAGAGTAAAGTCTATTATATTGGATGTAAACTCCAGTGCATGGATAGACAGGTGTTTTCAGTTCGCTTTTTTTTTTCTTTTTGACACTATGAGGGGATTCACAATATACAGGGTGTAGAATTTTGCGAAAATTTCACGCTTTATTCAAGTGTTTAAACTTTAATGGCTCATTTTTCGAAGGTAATTGTGCGACGTGTGAGTCCGTTTTCATTGGGATTGTTGATATAATATTATATTGAAAACGAAATACCGTAAAACATTAACATAGCATACTTGACATATAAATTCATCCGAATTTTGTCGCCGATACAGTAAATACTTCACTGTTTATATGTGAAGAGTCTGGTGTAAAAGGATGTTAGATGACATTTTTACAATTTAGAGGAAAACGCGTTTAACGACCTGAACTTGCCTTGCTGTGTCAATGGGCCATTTCAAATTTCTTGCAATACTATTTTTGCACCTATTGTTGTTTGGTCAAAATTATGCGTTAGGAAGGTAGAATTGCACCTTCTAAGTCATTTTTTGACAAACATGTTACTTAACACCCTTTTACACCAGGCTCTTCAATTGATAATAATCTCTGTGTATATACTGTATCTCGTTATATTAACTTTCTTTTTCTCTGGTTTTTGTATACAGACAATTCTCGATATATGCGAGTTTCTTATATGAGATTTCACTAATACGCGATGAGAGAAATCTTTCCAGAAACTTGTTATACGAGAGAAAATGTCTCAAATAGACCATGTTGGGCTGCGCGAGTGACTGAACTCGAAAGTTTTTCTCACTTTATGGGAATTTTCGATATATGCGAGATTTGTGCAGTCGAATAGAATACACCTACTGTGATCGTTGGATTTTTTGTTTTATTTAGGGGGGTACGTTTCTATGAAATAATGCATTGTCGTGACTTTTCTTTTTTTGATTGGGGGAAAGAAGCAGTTTCAGTTCAAGGATTATTGCACATTGAATCGTCATGTTTTGATAGTGAGGATGGACTTGTTTACATATCTCATGGCCAGTTTAACTCGTTGGTGGGCAGAGCTCAAAGTCGACAAATCATCAGCCGTGTCACATGACCACCAAATACGATATCATGTGACCACCACTGAAAGGCACTGGGATTGTTAACGGGACCTTTACTGAGTTCACGAACACCGAAGAAAACGATGAGCTCATCCGTCGTGACAACTTTCACTTACTTTTTGTTTCGTTTTATTTTTTTTCTTTGCAAGTTTGTTGTATTTTTTTGTTTTTCATTATCGTCATCATTCTCATTCTTGAACTTGTTCAGCCGCTTTAAAGAAGCAGATGATGTTGATGGCACGTTGCCCATTAACGTCGTCGTTGCCAAGTTTTATATCGATGTCGCCGAACATCTTTCTCGGTGACGCAGTCGACTTAACATTTTTGCGCTATACGACTCTTTCTTACGGAAGTTTTACGTTGTATTGTACTGTTTTTTTCCTATGCTTAAAATAGACGAAATTTTTCGCAGAATGAGTATAATGAAAATATGAAAAAAAAAAAATTATAAACTAACGGTAAACTTGTGTTGTTAACCTACCGAAATTGCAAATTTCCATAAAATAAAAAAAACCACAGCGAGACAATTTCAAAGCTGAATTTAAATTAACTTTATGACGTATTAGTGACAGTATAACCATTCTGCCTGATTAAGACATCACTATAAACAAACGTATAATACTGTACTATTATTTAAAAAAATGATAACATTTGTTTTGATTTGATCAAAAACGCTTCATAACGCCATCTAGGGACAACCAATCACACTTAATATAAGTTCAATCTTGAAATCATTAAAGTTGTTTCAGAGATAACAAAAGTCCTCAAGCAGCCAAAAATAACCAAGTGAAGTGGTTTGTAAAGTACAGTAGTTATATTTTACAAATTACTGTAAGTCAAATATTAAAATTATTGCGTAAACTCGTATACAAAATCATACATACTCTTTCCTACCCAACAACAGTATATGCGATTTTCAGATAAGAGGTTTTCGAAGAATTCTCGCATAAGTCGAGGCCTAAGTGTACTGTATAAAAATTAGTTTCATTTGTGACAGATCTCGTCATTACCGAACAATTGTGACTGACCAAACCAACTGTCACCATTGTACTGTATAGGCCCGTTGTCGACAACCTTGACACGCGTGCCCACCGTGGTACGGGGAACGATTTTCAATGGCACGTCGAGTGAATTGAAATACAATAATTTTTACTTACGGTGCCATTAAAACGACCCGAAAAAGGCAAAAACTCGATAAACGCTTGATGAATTTGTTTAGAAAAAATACTGTATTGATGTATTTGTTTATAAACGACGCCACCACTAAACGGTTGCCGATCCCTGGTATAGGTTATGTATGTAACATCGCATTATTGCACGTCTTGAACATTTGTTCATGTTTAATACGCAACGATAATGTTTTTATTCGTCTTGTATAGTGTACACTGTAGCACTGAACTACATACAGTACGTGTAATATTTAAGTTTTATTTGCTAAGTGTTTATAGTGGCATTTGTTGAATACTCGATGTTTATTTATGACTTGATTTGATTTCCAATCTTTGACCAGCGATATACAGGGTGGCACTGTGCAAAAGAGTATTTTAACGCTCAATATGTTTAACGCAACTGCTGCGATAGCAAGTTCACTTGTTTGCTTTTAGCCTCGCGCGCTAGTCGTGTTTTTATATCGTTTGTTTTGCTGGGTTTTTCTTCTTCTTCTTCTTCTCTGTATGACTTTGAAAGAGAGTGTGTATCGTCGTAAGTTAGGCTACGTGGATGTAGTATAATGTGTTAGTAGTGGGCTGGTTTTCTTAGCTCGAGGTTAGGAATGCTTCTTTCTCAGTCTGGATGGCGCGCGGGAGTGGCTCCATCCGAAAAAAAAAATATATTAAAAAATGGCCGGAAAAATGGCCCGAGGGTCCTCGTTGCTTTTGCACATGGCCCACTAAGTTATTTTGGCAAATCAGGTCCTGAAATGGGGATGGGTGGACTCGGCCCGCCATCATAATTATAATGGATCCTCGACTGACAGCGTGAGTGAGGGGTGATAACTTTGCAGAATTGCATACCTTGCAAAAGTATTACTACACACAGAAAGAGAGTTGAAAAATATCACCAGGTCTTTAAATTTTAGGGGGCCGGTCAAAGAAAGAGAGAGAGAAAAAATAGTTGTTTACCTATTTGCGTATTCATGACCGGCTGTTATTTTTGCGGCTGTTATTTACACTTTGGTCGAAAGGTAAACATCGAATTTTCTTAGTGGTCGTTTTTTTTTTAGTGAAAAAGTCATGTTAACGAGTGAAGAAAAAGTTGTGGTAACAAGTGAAGAAAATCTAACTTTTCCATTTAGCATCATTTACGTTTATTTATTAAACTGTGTTATTTGTCGTTTCGTGTAGTGAAGTCTCTTATCACAACGTTTAAATTTTTGTTTTTGTTTGCAAAAATCTTGTAACTAAACATTGATTTTGTTCATTAACTTTAAATAAAGTTTATTCGAGTGTACTATAAATCATGCAATACAATACATGATCATGTACGAGAGTACATTTGTACATTTATTAGATGCAGGGCCGTGCAGAGCCAGTAATAGGCCCAGGCCAGCTGGAAAATGTAGGCCCCATTTCAAACTGCCCATTTAA